>QWBT01000228.1:0-22879 GCA_004802465.1 Citrus hindsii | reverse complement strand
GACCAGGGTTCCGGGGGCATCGGGATGGGTGGGTAGCCGCGCGGTGGTTTGAACGTCCGAAAAATGGGCCATGTTGCGGGGTGGCCTCAGTAGGTTTTGACGGTTTTGGGCCGTATCTCTATGATCCGGGGCATCCTATTCGGTTCCGTCAGGTCCCACGGGACCAGGGGTCCGTGGTCATCGGGATGGGGGGGGTAGCCGCCGCGGTTTTGAACGCCGAAAATGGGCATGATCGGGGCGGTTTTTCCGTTTGGCCGGTTTCGGCCCCCCGGGGGGCGGTTTCATTGCCCCGTGGGGTACCGCGGGGAGGGGATCGGGAGGGCGGCGGACCAGGTTCGTGGGGGTTCGGTCGTGTGCGGCCGGCTGGGGGGTGGCCCGGGGGCTATTGCGCACTGCCTCGGGGGCGCAAAGAAGGGGCCGTAACTCATGATCCGTAGCCTCGATTCCGTTTCCTCGTCATGTCCACGGACCAGGGTCCGGGGGCATCGGGATGGGGGGGTAGCCGCGCGGGCGGTTTGAACGCCGAAAAATGGGGCAAGGTTGCGGGGTGTCGCTCAGTATGTTTTGACGGTTTTGGCCGTATCCATGATCCGGCATCCTATTCCGTTTCCGTCAGGTCCCACGGGACCAGGGGTCCGTGGGCAATCGGATGGGGGTGTAGCCCGCGCGGCGGGTTGAACGCCGAAAAATGGGCATGATCGGGGCGGTTTTGCCGGTTGGGGGCCGGTTCGGCCCCCCGGGGGGCGGTCATATCCCGGGGGGGACCGGGCGGGTGAGGATCAATGAGGCGGCGGACGAGTTTCGGTGGGGTTCGGGTCGGGTGCGGCCGGCTGGGGGCTGGCCCGGGGGGCTATAGCGCACGGCCTCGGGGGCCGCAAAGAAGGGGCCGTAACTCATGATCCGGGCCTCCGATTCCGTTTCCGTCAGGTCCCACGGGACCAGGGTTCCGGGGGAATCGGGATGGGGGGGTAGCCGCGCGGCGGTTTGAACGCCGAAAAATGGGCATGTTCGGGTGCACTCAGTAGGTTTTGACGGTTTTGGCCGTATCTCATGATCCGGGCATCCGATTCCGTTTCCGTCAGGTCCCACGGGACCAGGGGTCCGGGGGCATCGGGATGGAGGGGTAGCCGCGTGGCGGTTTGAACGCCGAAAAATGGGCATGATCCGGGCGGTTTTGCCGGTTTGGCCGGTTTCGGCCCCCCGGGGGGCGGTTCATGCCCCGGGGGGGACCGCGGGGAGGGATCGGGAGGCGGCGGACGAGTTCGGTGGGGTTCGGGCGGGTGCGGCCGGCTGGGGGGTGGCCCGGGGGCTATAGCGCACGGCCTCGGGGGCCGCAAAGAAGGGGCCGTAACTCATGATCCGGGCCTCCGATTCCGTTTCCGTCAGGTCCCACGGACCAGGGTTCCGGGGGCATCGGGATGGGGGGGTAGCCGCGCGGCTGTTTGAACGCCGAAAAATGGGCATGTTCGGGGTGCGCTCAGTTGGTTTTGACGGTTTTGGCCGTATCTCATGATCCGGGCATCCGATTCCGTTTCCGTCAGGTCCCACGGGACCAGGGGTCCGGGGGCATCGGGATGGGGGGGTAGCCGCGCGGCGGTTTGAACGCCGAAAAATGGGCATGATCGGGCGGTTTTGCCGGTTTGGGCCGGTTTTCGGCCCCCCGGGGGGCGGTTCATGCCCCAGGGGGGACCGCGGAGAGGGATCGGGAGGCGGCGACGAGTTCGGTGGGGTTCGGGCGGATCCGGCCGGCTGGGGGTGGCCCGGGGGGCTATAGCGCTCGGCCTCGGGGGCCGCAAAGAAGGGGCCGTAACTCATGATCCGGGCCTCCGATTCCGTTTCCGTCAGGTCCCACGGGACCAGGGTTCCGGGGGCATCGGGATGGGGGGTAGCCGCGCGGCGTTTGAACGCCGAAAAATGGGCATGTTCGGGGTGCGCTCAGTAGGTTTTGACGGTTTTTGGCCATATCTCATGATCCGGGCATCCGATTCCGTTTCCGTCAGGTCCCACGGACCAGGGGTCCGGGGGCATCGGGATGGGGGGGTAGCCGCGCGCGGTTTGAACGCCGAAAAATGGGCATGATCGGGCGGTTTTTGCCGGTTTGGCCGGGTTTCGGCCCCCCGGGGGGCGGTTCATGCCCGGGGGGGACCGCGGGGAGGGATCGGGAGGCGGCGGACGAGTTCGGTGGGGGTTCGGGCGGATCCGGCCGGCTGGGGGGTGGCCCGGGGGGCTATAGCGCTCGGCCTCGGGGGGCCGCAAAGAAGGGGCCGTAACTCATGATCCGGGCCTCCGATTCCGTTCCGTCAGGTCCCACGGGACCAGGGTTCCGGGGGCATCGGGATGGGGGGGTAGCCGCGCGGCGGTTTGAACGCCGAAAAATGGGCATGTTCGGGGTGCGCTCAGTAGGTTTTGACGGTTTTTGGCCGTATCTCATGATCCGGGCATCCGATTCCGCTTCCGTCAGGTCCCACGGGACCAGGGGTCCGGGGCATCGGGATGGGGGGGTAGCCGCACGGCGGTTTGAAAGCCGAAAAATGGGCATGATCGGGGCGGTTTTTCCGGTTTGGCCGGTTTCGGCCCCCGGGGGGCGGTTCATGCCCCGGGGGGTACCGCGGGGAGGGATCGGGAGGCGGCGGACGAGTTCGGTGGGGTTCGGGCGGGTGCGGCCGGCTGGGGGGTGGCCCGGGGGGCTATAGCGCACGGCCTCGGGGGCCGCAAAGAAGGGGCCGTAACTCATGATCCGGGCCTCCGATTCCGTTTCCGTCAGGTCCCACGGGACCAGGGTTCCGGGGGCATCGGGATGGGGGGGTAGCCGCGCGGCGGTTTGAACGCCGAAAAATGGGCATGTTCGGGGTGCGCTCAGTAGGTTTTGACGGTTTTGGCCGTATCTCATGATCCGGGCCTCCGATTCCGTTTCCGTCAGGTCCCACGGGACCAGGGGTCCGGGGGCATCGGGATGGGGGGGTAGCCGCGCGGCGGTTTGAACGCCGAAAAATGGGCATGTTCGGGGTGCGCTCAGTAGGTTTTGACGGTTTTGGCCGTATCTCATGATCCGGGCATCCGATTCCGTTTCCGTCAGGTCCCACGGGACCAGGGGTCCGGGGGCATCGGGATGGGGGGGTAGCCGCGCGGCGGTTTGAACGCCGAAAAATGGGCATGATCGGGGCGGTTTTGCCGGTTTGGCCGGTTTCGGCCCCCCGGGGGGCGGTTCATGCCCCGGGGGGGACCGCGGGGAGGGATCGGGAGGCGGCGGACGAGTTCGGCGGGGTTCGGGCGGGTGCGGCCGGCTGGGGGGTGGCCCGGGGGGCTATAGCGCTCGGCCTCGGGGGCCGCAAAGAAGGGGCCGTAACTCATGATCCGGGCCTCTGATTCCGTTTCCGTCAGGTCCCACGGGACCAGGGTTCCGGGGGCATCGGGATGGGTGGGTAGCCGCGCGGCGGTTTGAACGCCGAAAAATGGGCATGTTCGGGGTGCGCTCAGTAGGTTTTGACGGTTTTGGCCGTATCTCATGATCCGGGCATCCGATTCCGTTTCCGTCAGGTCCCACGGGACCAGGGGTCCGTGGTCATCGGGATGGGGGGGTAGCCGCACGGCGGTTTGAACGCCGAAAAATGGGCATGATCGGGGCGGTTTTTCCGGTTTGGCCGGTTTCGGCCCCCCGGGGGGCGGTTCATGCCCCGGGGGGTACCGCGGGGAGGGATCGGGAGGCGGCGGACGAGTTCGGTGGGGTTCGGGCGGGTGCGGCCGGCTGGGGGGTGGCCCGGGGGGCTATAGCGCACGGCCTCGGGGGCCGCAAAGAAGGGGCCGTAACTCATGATCCGGGCCTCCGATTCCGTTTCCGTCAGGTCCCACGGGACCAGGGGTCCGGGGGCATCGGGATGGGGGGTTAGCCGCGCGGCGGTTTGAACGCTGAAAAATGGGCATCATCGGGGCGGTTTTGCCGGTTTGGCCGGTTTCGGCCCCCCGGGGGGCGGTTCATGCCCCGGGGGGTACCGCGGGGAGGGATCGGGAGGCGGCGGACGAGTTCGGTGGGGTTCGGGCGGGTGCGGCCGGCTGGGGGGTGGCCCGGGGGGCTATAGCGCACGGCCTCGGGGGCCGCAAAGAAGGGGCCGTAACTCATGATCCGGGCCTCCGATTCCGTTTCCGTCAGGTCCCACGGGACCAGGGTTCCGGGGGCATCGGGATGGGGGGGTACCCGCGCGGCGGTTTGAACGCCGAAAAATGGGCATGTTCGGGGTGCGCTCAGTGGGTTTTGACGGTTTTGGCCGTATCTCATGATCCGGGCCTCCGATTCCGTTTCCGTCAGGTCCCACGGGACCAGGGTTCCGGGGGCATCGGGATGGGGGGTAGCCGCGCGGCGGTTTGAACGCCGAAAAATGGGCATGATCGGGGCGGTTTTGCCGGTTTGGCCGGTTTCGGCCCCCCGGGGGGCGGTTCATGCCCCGGGGGGGACCGCGGGGAGGGATCGGGAGGCGGCGGACGAGTTCGGTGGGGTTCGGGCGGGTGCGGCCGGCTGGGGGGTGGCCCGGGGGGCTATAGCGCACGGCCTCGGGGGCCGCAAAGAAGGGGCCGTAACTCATGATCCGGGCCTCCGATTCCGTTTCCGTCAGGTCCCACGGGACCAGGGTTCCGGGGGCATCGGGATGGGGGGGTACCCGCGCGGCGGTTTGAACGCCGAAAAATGGGCATGTTCGGGGTGCGCTCAGTAGGTTTTGACGGTTTTGGCCGTATCTCATGATCCGGGCCTCCGATTCCGTTTCCGTCAGGTCCCACGGGACCAGGGTTCCGGGGGCATCGGGATGGGGGGTAGCCGCGCGGCGGTTTGAACGCCGAAAAATGGGCATGTTCGGGGTGCGCTCAGTAGGTTTAGGGTTTAGGGTTTAGGGTTTAGGGTTTAGGGTTTAGGGTTTAGGGTTTAGGGTTTAGGGTTTAGGGTTTAGGGTTAAGGGTTTAGGGTTTAGGGTTTAGGGTTTAGGGTTTAGGGTTTAGGGTTTAGGGTTTAGGGTTTAGGGTTTAGGGTTTAGGGTTTTTTTTTTTATTAGAAACCACCCGGAGGTGGGGGGTTAGGCGGGACCCCTACCAGTAGATAAAAAGAAAAGAAAATACATATACTGGAGGGGGGCATAAACCAAACCTCCAGAGCAAAAGGAAAACAACAAGAAATCTAAAAGCAATTACAATGAAAATAATCAAAATCGCCGACGTCTACGGTTCATTTTGAAGCCCTTCCGAGGAGTGACTTCAGTAAAACCCTCCGTAGAAGTGACAATTCTTTGCCCGCCCAATTTCTCGATAATTGCCTCTTCCATAATCTCTGAGTCTGAATTGCCACAGCGGACATCAACAGGAACTTCATCACTGGAGTTGCTATAATCCTCGATCCGATGACTCTTTCCGATTCTATCTTTTGAAGTGTTGGTTACAGGAGATACCTCAGGGACATCGGTGCAATGTGTATTGAGAGTACATATTGGCGTGGCATCATGTGGAGCACATTGGGATGCCAAGAGATCTGTAGAAGGAAGATCGGGAAAAGTATCACAAGAACTAGCAGTCTGCCAAGATGAACTGCGATAAAATCGCCCTTGATGGCGATAAGGATCCCAAGCAGGAATCTCCTGATAAATGAGGTCACCGGCTGTCGTTCCCACATGAGAGACAAAAGCACTGCTCAACGGCACAAGAGCTGCCTCGGGGGCGTCTACCTCGGCGGGAGGTATCATAGTGATCGGGGACCCAGACTCCACGATCTGAATAGCTAGACTCGAGGGCTCTGGGGTCATGTCTGGTGCGTGAGGAATATCCCGTAAAGCCGGAGGTCCCAACAGACAAATATCATCCACATGGGCATCCTGAGGCATATCTGAAGCTGTATGCCCCCCCTCGTCGGCGGAAGTCGTAGGCTGCTCGCTCGTATCGGCCGCTGGTCGCTGGGAAGGGGCTGTGGACTGAGGAGCTTTGCGGAGCCCCGGGTTGGCGATGAAACAAGACTCAGAACTATGTCCGAGATGCCGGCATGCAGAACAATAAGCAGGAACCTTCTCGAAAATAACATCCTGCCAAAAACCGCTATCTCCTTCTCCAATCCAAATACGAGGGAGCAACGGCTGTGAAATATCATACTCAACTAAGATGCGAGCAACTGAGGGCCTGTTGCCCGAAGCGGTGGCATTATCAACTCGTAGAGGAGTGCCAATTGCCGCGGCTATGGAGTAGAGTGCAGCTTTGCAGTAAATAAAGTGAACTGGTAAATGCGGTAAGGATACCCAAACTGGGACTATGGGAGATTCTGCCGAACAACGAAAATCCTTGCTCCATTTAAAAATGCGCATTCCTCGGCCATTAACATACCAGGTCTGCCGCACCCAAATGCGAGAATAATCTTCTTCCAATGATAATTTAATTAAAATGTGGCGATTATCAAGCAAAGAAATATGGGAGGTTCCTTTTAATCCAAGGGAAATAAAAAATTTCCTAATGATATCCATGGAAGGGCGGCCAAAGGAAAACTTACCAATGAGCGCTAATTTGAAAGGCTCGGCCATAGCTGCAATTTCTTCGGTCGAAAAAATGACCGCTGGTTCCCCCTGCATGAGAGAGACCGGCTTGAAAGGAATTGATGAATCTTTTGTCCCCGAAACCACGTCTGAGAAGGATTTCTGAGGATGTGTGTGGGCAGTGGGATTTAAGTTTGAGGTAGGGTGAAGAATGGAAGCATAGGAATTTTTTGGGGGGTTAGATGAAGTTTCTGCAAAGGTTTGGGTTTTGATGAAGTTTGGCTTAGAGTTGTGGGCTGGATGTTGGGTTGTGTGTTGTTGGGTTTGGGTTTGTGGGTCACGGATTTGGGTTTGGGTTTGGGGTTGGATTGATGGATCACGGGTTTGGGTTTGGGTTTGGGTTTGGGTTTGGATTATGGTTGATGGGTCATGGGTTTGGGCTAGGTGTTTCGGGTCATGGGTTTGGGCTTCATGGTGGGCACGGGTTTGGGCTAGGTTTTTCGGGTCATGGGTTTGGATAGTTGCAACCCGGTTTGCATTAGGGTTTTGTATTTTTTGAATTTTTAGGGCCGGCCGCAGCTGCTCATTTCCTTTGGCTGAGATGATGGTGTCTGGAAGTGTGTTTGAATGGGTGTCGGATTCATGAGCTGGAGAAGAAAAGGTTGGCCGGTAAGAGTTGCCGACAACGGTAAGCACCGAAGCTACCGGATCGTTGGCGGCAGACGCAGGAGTTCCAGCGTGACCATGAGCACGAGCTGGAACAGTTTTGCTGAGCTGGTCTGCAGCTGTTTCCGTCGCGGGTTTTTGATGGTGACGACTATGAGAGAGTTTCGGATCGTTGACGGGGAGCATTGAAGCGTCCAGATCATGAGCTGAAGTTGTTAGGTTCGTCAATTGTTTGGCTCTGGCAGCGGCAGCAAGAGTAGTTGCAGACGCGAAGGAGATGGTTCCAGCTCCTTTATGCTTGACTGCAGCGATTAATATTAAGGGGAGAAGATCCAGCACCAGTGCAGAAAATTCCGTAGCTCCGGCAACTTCCGCAGCTCCAGCGGACGAAGAGGCTCCATCGTGGCCATTAACAGCTGCAACAGTGAAGGCATCAGATCTCGGCTTAGCTGACAGCAGGCTGATTTCTTTTGTTCCTGTAACAACCGGATGGGAAGGTGCACGTTTCGGCAAGAGTTTGGCTCCCGCGAGGCCATGCCCGCAAGCTGCAGTCGTGATAGCGTCGTAACCCGACTTTGGCTGCAGCTGCTCGTTGCCGGAGGTTCCCGAAGGAGGTGGAGGCAGATCCGAATGAGGCTGATGTTCAGTGGAGCTCAGCTGCAGACCAACGCCAATCCTGGTGGTCCAAATGGCAGCGTCCGTTTCCGATCTGGTGGGGGACGAAAACCGTGAGCTTGAGTTGAATTTTTTCCCCGTTTTCGGTGATTTCTCGGACTGATCTGAGCTGGGGTGAGTGGATGATGAGGATAGGGACTTGAATGAGGTTCCGGATGTGGCCAAAATGGAAGTTTCCGATTCCGATCTGTGGGGAGACAAAAACCGTGAACTGGATTTGTTTTTTTTTCCTTTTTTCGAACCTTTCTTTTGCCGATCTGGAATGGGATGATTTTTTGATGATGTTATGGACTTGACTGATGTTCCAGTAATACCCAGAACGTTGTGGATTTCCGGTGGGTTGTTGGGAGATGTTGACCTAGATTTTGTTTGAACATGATGGACATAGTTTGCCCGGTTTTGTTCGCCAGCGGTTGGAGGTGCTGCTGGTGGTAGTTGTTCACCACCACCAGCCGCCGTGAAGGCCATATCGGCCAGTCAAGGTTTGCTCAACCTTGGTCAACGGCGGACAAGATTGGTCAACGCCGGTCAAACATAAATGAATAGTGAATTTTTTGAGAGCGTTTTTTAGAGAGAGGATTTTAGTGAGAGGTTTGGTTTTTTGGTTTGGTTTATTTTAGGGTTTAGGGTTTAGGGTTTAGGGTTTAGGGTTTAGGGTTTAGGGTTTAGGGTTTAGGGTTTAGGGTTTAGGGTTTAGGGTTTTTTTTTTTTTTTTTGAGAAACCACCAAGGAAAAGGTGGGGGGTTAGGCGGGACCCCTACCTGTCAAATATATCCGAAATAGCGATAGATACAAGGAGGGGGACATAAGCCAAAACCTCCGCAAGATAATGAAATACATAAGGAAATAGAAGTAAAAAAGACTATCGTCGCACATACGGGATCGACTGGGCGTCTGTGTGGAGGATACCCGATAAGCCCCTAGGCAGCTCCTGAGGGGAAGAGAAATGCCGACTAGATCGATGAGTGCAGGCCCAGTTGGCTAAGAAGTCCGCTGCAGAGGTAGCCTCGCGAAGGACATGTCTCACCTGAATGGAAGCGGAAGATATCAGGCGACACACGCGGCGGAGAAGGTAAGAATAATCCCATCGGACAGGACCCTGAGAGTGAACCCAAGAAACCACCGTAGTCGAATCCGACTCTACCTCAAGTACCGAGTGGCCAAGTCGTGACGCTAACTCCAAACCCTCGCAAACCGCCATGAGCTCAGCATATAAGATGGGCTGGTGGCCCAGGAAGGAACTAAATGCAGCTAGGACTACACCCCGATAATCCCGTAAGATGCCCCCGGAAGCAGCCATCCCAGGGTTGCCCCTCGAGCAACCATCCACTGTCAGCTTGACCACACCAGGTGGCGGTCTCATCCAGGCAACTATGCGAACCGGCCTCCTCGGCGGTACAAGAACTCTGAGACCCTCCAAAAACCGGGAATCCAAGACTCCCCGCAGTTGGGGAGGCTTGAAACCAAAAGCAGATCCAGCAAGTCTAAGGTCGGATCCAACCTGGAAGATGACTGCATCAGAAGAAAAAGACTGTGAGTGAAACCGGTAAGCATTGCGGGCCTTCCAAACCTGCCACAGGATGAAGCAAGGCAGGAGGACCAACATATGAGTCCGGGAAGGGGCACGAAGTCTCCAGGTCAGGAGCAGAGCACGGGGAGATAAAAAATCAAGCTGTCGCATCCCCAAAATCCACTGGTAGTGGCCCCAAATATGGCGGGTCCTCGGGCAATCCAAAAAAAGGTGTCGAAGAGTCTCCGCTTCCCGACCGCACAAACACCTAGAAACCATGTGAAATCCCCTCAAGCACAGGGCATCATCAGTGGCTAGATAACCGTGAATGAGTCGCCAGAGAAAGAAAGATACTCTCGATGGGATATGTCTCTGCCAAATAATGGAATAAACCTCATCTCTCGGTCTAGTGCACCGCACAAGCTCCCAAGCAGTCCGTAAGTGAAAGGTGCCATCGGTGCTAAGATCCCAACGAATCAAGTCGGGCTCCTCACAAGAAATAGGCACCAATAAAATCTGCTCCACAATAGATATAGGAAGGATGTCCTCCAGTTTACCTCTGTCCCATACTGTACCCTGCCAATAAAAGGAAACCGGCCTCGAGGATGCCGCTGCGGGGTTAAACAAATATAAAGGGCAAGAGCCCAACCAACAATCATACCAGAAACTGCACTCTCCCTGCCCAACAAGCCAACGCTCATGGGGTCCAGCCGTATCACGAATCGTACAAAGGCGTTTCCAAAGAGGGGAGGCAGGATATCGAAACTGAATAACACCCGGATGCACGGATCTACAGTACTTGGACTTCATAAAGGAAGCCCAAAGCGAACTCTGCTGACGGAACCGCCACCAGAGTTTGATCTCAAAAGCCTCTGCCATGTCGTCGAAGGATCGAATGCCGAGACCGCCCTCATCAACGGGAAAACAAACTGCCGGCCATCTACACCAGTGGATCCGCCGTCGCCCCTCGGAATCACCCCATAAAAAACGGGTGAATAATCGCTCTAAGCTCTGGATCACCGTCGAGGGAGGACGGAGAACATGAAATAAATGCAAAGGCAAAGCAGACAGCACGTGACGAATGAGAATCAGCTTCCCACCAAAGCAGAGCAGTCGGTTGGCCCAGCCGGAGATCCTCTCCCTGACCTTCCGGACCATATCATCAAAATAAGAAATCTTGAGGCACCCGGTGAAGATCGGACACCCAAGATAAATAAAGGGGAGTTGTCGCCACTGAAAACCAGTAACTGAATGCACAATAGTCCGACATGAAGCAGAAGCCGGTTTCCCGATGTAGAAGCTGCTCTTGGTCCGACTAATCAACTGCCCCGAAACCCTCTGATAGCGATGAAGGAAATCCATAATCCGCTGTAAACTACAGCGGCTCCCATTTGCAAAAATAACAATGTCATCCGCAAAGCTCAAATGGGAGATATCCGTAGGAGCAGCAGATCGGTACCTAATCGAAGGGTACCGAGAATACAGGTGGGCTAAACCTCGAGATAGAAACTCAGCTGCAATAATAAAGAGACAAGGAGAAATGGGATCGCCCTGCCGAAGTCCCCTCTCAGACTGAAAATACCCGTGAATGGCTCCACTCACAAGCACCGAAAACCAAGGGCCGTAGACAGCTCTCCGAATCAGGGAAATCCAACGCTCCGAGAACCCAAAGCAACGAAGCATCTGGAGAATGAATGGCCAAGACATACGATCATAAGCTTTTTCCATATCGAGTTTCAACACCACATTGTGCCCACGGGTACGACGGTTGAGATCGTGAGTGAGTTCCTGAACGAGGAGCACGTTGTCATGAATCACCCGTCCGGGAACAAAACCACTCTGAGTAGGGGAGATAATCCGAGGCAGAATGGGAGACAGTCTCTGAACAAGCAACTTGGTGATAACCTTGTTGCTCACGTTACAGAGACTGATCGGCCGGAAGTCAACCCAAGAGGAGGGGGATCCCTTCTTGGGCAGAAGGACCAATAAAGTGCTCTGGAAGCCCCTGGGCATGGCCGAACCTCGGAAATAGTCGAGAACAACATCTAATAAGTCCCGCCCTACGATGTCCCAACAAACCTGGTAAAACCTGCTGCAGAAGCCATCAGGACCCGGAGCACTCTCAGGATCAATGGAAAAGACCGCCCGTCTAACATCATCAATATCCGGCTCCCTGCATAAAACAACATCATCCTCCGCGGTCACAAGAGTGGGAATGGTGTCGAAATCAGTCTGCTGGAACTGCCCGTCGTCCCCAGACAATAAATCCCGAAAAACGTCAACAGCAGAATCGGCAACAGCAGAAGGGTCAGTAATCCACTCAGAAGAAGAATCATCACGAATCCTGTGGATATGGAATAACTGACGCTTTTTCCGGATCATGGCGTGGAAAAAGCGGGTGTTGGAGTCGCCCTCGCGGACCCATCTAACACTAGACTGCTGGCGCATAAAGATCTCCTCACGGACCAAAGCCTGCTGTAATCGAGCCCTAGCCTCGGAAAAGGAAGCTCTGTCATCAGCAGAACCAGAAATATCATACAATCTCTCCTTCTGAGCCACCTCCTCCTCCGCCTGCTGAACCTGAGAGAAGACGTTGCCAAACACATCTTTATTCCAAGCTTTCAAGCAGAGCTTCAACCGAACGAGCTTCTGCTGGAAGGCTCTCATCCCAGCGCCGACCACCGGAGCATTCCAGGAATGCCGCACAATATCAATGAGACCCGGGTGCTTGAGCCAAACATGGAGGAACTTAAACCGAGAAGGGCCTCTAATAGTGTCTCGATCCCAAGACAGGAGAAGGGGAGAGTGATCTGAGGCAGTACGATTCAGATGCGAAACCTGAAAAACAGAGAAAAAAGCTGACCAACGGGCATTGCACACAACTCTATCAAGCCGCCGCCAGGTGTGTCCATTGGTCCAAGTAAACGGACTACCAACAAAGCCCGCATCCTCTAAACCACAATCAAGCAATGCTAAATTAAAAGCATCAATGGCCCCCTGAGGCTGTGGATGACCGCCAGAAATCTCTGATACAGCCTGAACAACATTGAAATCACCTCCTACAATCCACGGGAGGTCATGGCTATCGGCAAAGAACTCAAGAGCAGCCCATAAATCCTCTCGTACATCCATAAAACAACTAGCATAAACATAAGAAACTAAGACTGGATCGGGAAGAAGAGAGTGACTAACCCGGCAATGAATCACCTGCCCCATGTCATGAAGTAGCTCCACCGAGAAAGGAGCCGACCAAAAAATCCAAATCTTCCCAGACTGAGAAGAAAGACCATGCTCCATCCCAAGCTGCACCCTGATAGCCTCAAGACGATCCACCGAAATAAACGGCTCCAAAATACAAATCAAAGACAAGCTATGCATACGAATCAATTTCCGCAATCTGCGGATGGCGGGGGTTTTTCCAATCCCCCGAATGTTCCAAATAAGGGAACTAATCATCAGGGGTGGGGGAACGATGCCGCATCCGCCTCTGATGGCTACGGAGACGGCGATCCGTCACGAGGGAGAAATCCCGAGAAGAGCTCGCAACCCGCTCACTATCAAAGCTCTCAATAACTGCATCTGGGGCTGGCGGTGGATGAATCTCCTCAGAATCAGTGAGGAACCGACCCTCATCGCCCAACTCTCTGTCGGAATCAGAGGGGACCTCCTCAGTCGAGCGGGATAAACCCAAACGTCTATGCCCATCACCATCATCAAGGTCTGGGATATCTGTGGAGTGTGAGTTAAATCCAACCTGAGTGTGATCCACTGTGTGCACTGGTATAATACCCGGGGAAGTAGAGACGTCATCGGGGTGTGAAGCATGATGATCCAAGGGTGCGCCTGGCGGCGAAGTGTCCACCGGCCGAGACTCATCGGGCGGGGGGGCCGGAGGCGGATCTACTGGAGGCTGGGTACTCGGGCCCTGAGTGCGGTGATCGGAAATAACCACAAACCGGGTAGTACTAGGCTGCTGTGGCTGAATCACAGTGTCAGACTTCTTCATTTTGCCCTCGTCTCTGGACTGGGTCCCATCTGCAGGCTGGGTCTTGCGGAGCTCCGGATTAGCAATATAACAAGAGTCCACAGAATGTCCGAGATGTTTGCAAGTAGCACAATAGGCCGGAACTCGTTCAAAAACCACGTCTTGCCAGAAACCTGACTCCCCCTCACCAATCCATATGCGCGGTAATAATGGCTTGGAAACATCATACTCCACTAAAACACGAGCTACAGACGGCCGATTAACCGAAGCCGTGGCGTGGTCGACCCGAAGTGGGGTACCAATGGCGGAAGCAATGGAGCAAAGAGCAGATTTACAATGAATGAAATGCACAGGTAAATGAGGTAAAGAAACCCAAACCGGTACAATCGGAGACTCTGCGGAACACCGGAAATCAGTGCTCCATTTAAAGACTCGCATGCCTCGCCCATTAATAAACCAGGTCTGTCGCACCCAAATTCTAGAATAATCCTCTTCTAAAGCAAGTTTAATTAAAACATGGCGAGCATCCAATAAAGATATTTGGCAATTTCCTTTTAGACCAAGAGATACAAAAAATTTTCTGATTAATTCCATAGGAGGTCGGCCAAAAGAAAATTTACCTACGAGTGATAATTTGAATGGTTCCGCCATTGTTTGAATTTCCGCAGCCGAAAAATGTACAGCCGGCTCGCCGCGAACCAGAGAAATCGGTTTTGGAGGAATGGTGGTGGACGCTCCCGCAACTGCATCCACAAATGATTTCGGGGGAGTTGGAGCATTGGGGTTAAGAATATGGGCGGGATTTATAACATTGGCATATGAAGGTTTTTTAAAAACTGGGTTGGGCTTGGATTGTTGTTCTAGGCTTTTATTAGTTTGTTGTTGGGCTTGGGAATTGTTTTTGTTTTGGGCTTGGTGGAGAGAATTAAAAGAGGGGGCTGTTGGGCTTGGAAATTGGTTGGGTTATTTAAATGGTTGGGTCGGATTTGGTTAAAGGTTGGGTGGGTTCGGGTTTGGGTATTTGGGTTATGGGCTCGGGTTGTGAGAGGTGGGAACGGGTTGAGATTAGGGTTTTGTGTTTTTGGAGAAGTTAGGGCCGGCTGTTGTTGCTCCTTTGCTGCGGCTGTGGAGGGGGTTATCAAAGGTGGGATTGGCTGGACGGGGGAAGTGGATGTGGGAGGAGCTGAGTTCGGCCGGAGAAAGGCTTCGACGGCCGCGGTGATAGTTGCTGTCAAAGTTGAGATGAGATCTACGCGGCTGGAGGTTTCGGTAGCTGCTGCCAACGTGTTTTCCGGGAGCTGAAAATGAGGTGGCTGATTCAGGTCATCTTGAGTTAGTTCCCGAAAGCCATGTTGGTCGGTAATGGCTGCAGGAACTTGTTCCGCTGCAGATCGAAGGGTTGCTGGCCGCGGGAGTGGGTGGCCAGATCCAGGAGCAGCAAGCTGAGGGTCTGTGAACTCAGAGCTCGGGGAGTGAGTGGGCTGCTTCAGATCGTCTATGGTAGGTTTCCGAGAGCAAGGGTGGTCGTTGGAAGCAACTGGAACTAGCTCGGAAGCGCAACGAAGTTGCGATGGCCGCGGGCTAGTGTTGCCCGATCCGAAAGCAGTGAAGCTGGGCATGGCAAACTCATGGCTGGGCTGGTTTTCAGAGATGATTGGGGGATGGTCAGGGGCGACCAAAGTGGTCAAGGAAGGTGGTGCAGCAGCCACCGAGGGGGGAGGAGGAACCCGTGAGGTAGGTTTGGTTTTTGACTGGTTTTTTTTCATTTTGGGTGGCCGATTTGTGGCAAGGGGGGGGATGGAAGGTTGCTGCAGCTTGGATGTGTTCCCGGAGAGGGCCAAAACGATGTCATTTTCCGGGAGGACAGTGGAGGGAGATGGCCGAGCTTTTGAGTGGATTTGTTGGGGGAAAGACGGTAGATCTAGGTCTGGCCGTTGGGTATGGTGGTCGCCGGCAGGTGAGGGAGGAATGGAGGGTGGCCGATCATCATCACCACCTTCCGGTGAGGCCATAATGGCCGGTCAAAAGCTGGTCAACGAAAAGTCAACGCTGGTCAAAGTTGCATGAACAGTAACAAGGTTGAGAGAGTTTTTCACTGTAGCAATAACGGGTTTTTTGGTTTTGGTGGGTTTAGGGTTTAGGGTTTAGGGTTTAGGGTTTTAGGGTTTTAGGGTTTAGGGTTTAGGGTTTAGGGTTTTTTTTTTTTTTTTTAGATGAAAAGAAAGTAAAGGAAAATAAAATACAATACTGGAGGGGGGCATAGACCAAACCTCCAGAGCAAACAGCAAACATCAACAAGAAAAGCAAAATACAAACTACAATAAACATATGATATCAATATCGCCGGCGTCTACGGGACATCTTGAAGCCCTTCCGTGGAGCAACTTCCGCAAAACCCTCCGTAGAAGTGATAATTCTCTGTCCGCCCAATTTCTCGATAGCAGCACCCTCCATAATCTCTGAGTCTGAAATGCCGATACGGACATCTCCATAGTTGTCATCACTCGAGCCGGTGTAATCCTCGAACCGATAGCTCATTCCAATTCTATCTTTTGAAGGGTTGGGTGCAGGAGATACCTCAGGGACATCAGTGGATTCAGTATTAAGAGTGCATATCGGTGCAGCATCATGTGGAGCACATTGGATTGCCAAGACATCTGTAGTCGGAATATCTGGAAAAGTATCACAAGAACTGACCGTCTGACTAGATGAGCTGCGGTAAAATCGCCCCTGGTGGCGATAAGGATCCCAAGCCGGAGTCGCGCGATAAATAAGGTCACCGGCCGTAGTTCCCACACGAGCAGCATGATCACCGCTCAATGGCACAAGAGCTGCAAGAGGTGTAGGAGTAGTGACCGTAGAAGCAGCACTAGGAATAGTAGGAACGAGATCACTGCACATCGGCTCAGGAGAGGCACACACAACTGAAGGCAGAGTGACTGTGCTCGAGGGAGGAATCTCAGCAACAGCAGGAGGATCAGCAATGATAACTGGTGTTGCTTCAGTAGGAGTAACTTCATTTGGTGCTTCACTGGTTTCTGCACCGGTGGTAGGAACATTTTGAACAATCGGAGGAATAACTGTTGCTGCTTCTGTTGTTGCTGCATTCTGGTTTCTGTTATCGGCTTTCTGAACATACTGAGTCTTCATAGGTGCTTTTGTCTTGTTACCCTCACCATCAGGAACAACAGTTTGCTGAACTTGGCCGGAACGGTCCGCTTTCCGCAACTCGGGTTTGTTTATATAGCAAGTATCATCAGAGTGGCCCACATGCTTGCAGGCAGCATAATACCGAGGCACCTTTTCGAAGATAATATACTGCCAAAACCCAGTGTCTTTCTCCCCGATCCATAACCTCTTCAATAAAGGCCTAGAAATGTCATACTCAATGAGGACTCTGGCAACAGTAGGCCTACTGACTGAGGCGGTGGCATGATCGATCCGCAGAGGTTTCCCGATGGCAGCAGCAATGGAATACAAGGCCTCCTTGCATCTCATGTAGTGGACAGGTAAAAAGGGCAATGAGACCCATACCGGAACAATCGGCGACTCTTCCGAACTGTGAAAAGTTGTGGACCATTTGAATGCAGGGTTTAGGGTTTAGGGTTTTAGGGTTTAGGGTTTAGGGTTTAGGGTTTAGGGTTTAGGGTTTAGGGTTTAGGGTTTAGGGTTTAGGGTTTAGGGTTTTTTTTTTTTTTTGAGAAACCACCAAGGAAAAGGTGGGGGGTTAGGCGGGACCCCTACCTGTCAAATATATCCGAAATAGCGATAGATACAAGGAGGGGGACATAAGCCAAAACCTCCGCAAGATAATGAAATACATAAGGAAATAGGAGTAAAAAAGACTATCGTCGCACATACGGGATCGACTGGGCGTCTGTGTGGAGGATACCCGATAAGCCCCTAGGCAGCTCCTGAGGGGAAGAGAAATGCCGACTAGATCGATGAGTGCAGGCCCAGTTGGCTAAGAAGTCCGCTGCAGAGGTAGCCTCGCGAAGGACATGTCTCACCTGAATGGAAGCGGAAGATATCAGGCGACACACGCGGCGGAGAAGGTAAGAATAATCCCATCGGACAGGACCCTGAGAGTGAACCCAAGAAACCACCGTAGTCGAATCCGACTCTACCTCAAGTACCGAGTGGCCAAGACGTGACGGGTTTAGGGTTTAGGGTTTAGGGTTTAGGGTTTAGGGTTTTTTTTTTTTTTATTAAAAACCACCCGGAGGTGGGGGTTAGGCGGGACCCCTACCAGTAGATAGAATAAAAAACAAAATACAAATACTGGAGGGGGGCATGAACCAAACCTCCAGAGCAAAACGAAAACAACAAACAAGGCAAAAACAACGCACAATAAAAATAAAAAATCAATATCGGCGGCGTCTGCGGTTCATCTTGAAGCCCTTCCGAGGAGTGACTTCAGTAAAACCCTCCGTAGAAGTGACAATTCTTTGCCCGCCCAATCTCTCGATAAATGTCCCTTCCATAATCTCTGAGTCTGAAATGCCGATACGGACATCTTCACACATTTCATCACTCGAGCCGGTGCAATCCTCGAACCGATAGCTCGTTCCAATTCTATCTTTTGAAGTGTTGGGTGCAGGAGATACCTCAGGGACATCAGTGGATTCGGTATTGAAAGTGCATATCGGCGCAGCATCATGTGGAGCACATTGGATTGCCAAGACATCTGTAGTCGGAATATCTGGAAAAGTATCACAAGAACTAACCGTCTGCCAAGATGAGCTGCGGTAAAATCGCCCCTGGTGGCGGTAAGGATCCCAAGCAGGAGTCGCACGATAAATAAGGTCACCGGCTGTAATTCCCACACGAGCGGCATGATCACCGCTCAGAGGCACAAGGGCTGCAAGTGGTGTAGGAGTAGTGACCGTAGAATCAGCACTAGTAACAGCAGGAACGAGGTCACTGCACGTGGGCTCAGGAGAGGCACACACAACTGAAGGCAGAGTGACTGTGCTCGGGGGAGGAATCTCAGCAACAGCAGGAGGATCAGCAATGATAACTGGTGTTGCTTCAGTAGTAGTACTTCATTTGGTGCTACACTGGTTTCTGCACCGGTGGTAGGAACATTTTGAACAATCGGAGGGAATAACTGTTGCCGCTTCTGTTGTTGCTGCATTCTGGTTTCTGTTATCGGCTTTCTGAACATACTGAGTCTTCATAGGTGCTTTTGTCTTGTTACCCTCACCATCAGGAACACAGTTTGCTGAACTTGGCCGGAACGGTCCGCTTTCCGCAACTCGGGTTTGTTGATATAGCAAGTATCATCAGAGTGGCCCACATGCTTGCAGGCAGCACAATACCGAGGCACCTTTTCGAAGATAATAATACTGCCAAAACCCAGTGTCTTTCTCCCCGATCCATAACCTCTTCAATAAAGGCCTAGAAATGTCATACTCAATGAGGACTCTGGCAACAGTAGGCCTACTGACTGAGGCGGTGGCATGATCGATCCGCAGAGGTTTCCCGATGGCAGCAGCAATGGAATACAAGGCCTCCTTGCATCTCATGTAGTGGACAGGTAAAAAAGGGCAAGGAGACCCATACCGGAACAATCGGCGACTCTTCCGAACTATGAAAAGTTGTGGACCATTTGAACACCCTCATAGCTCGGCCATCAATAAACCAAGATTGGCGGAGCCAAATTCTCGTATAATCCTCTTCCAAGTGCAGTTGGATAAGGATGTGTCGAGGATCCAATAATGAGACTTCAACATTGCCTTTCAAGCCAAGAGCCACAAAAAATTTACGGATAATATCAATAGGAGGGCGGCCGAAAGAAAACTTACCCACTAGAGCGAGCTTGAATGGTGCGGCCATGATATTAATTTCTTCCTCAGTGAAAAAAATGGCCGGCTCACCTCTATGAGTGGAAGATTGCCTGAAGGCGATGGCTGGAGCAGCTCTTTGAGACCCAGCAGCGGCATCCACAAACGATTTGCAGGGTTGTGCAGTGGGCGATTTTGCCGCCATTTGTGCAAACGACGGAAGCGGCGGGAATTCCAAATAAGTAGCCGGATGGCCACCGGCCATGGCCGGAAGAAGCCATTCGGGCCAGTTGCGTGACGGGAGACCCCGGGAGAAAAATGCCCAAAATCCCAAGTTCTGTGAATAGTGCCCCGAAATCACTGTAGCAAACAGACACTGTAGCGATCACGGGTACTGTAGCGAACAAACACTGTTGAGATCACGGGTACTGTAGCAATAAACACAAGGAAATGTAGATCAATGAAGGCTGAATATGTTTAAGAGGGAGGTGAGAGCTTACTTGCCGGAAAATGTGGTCGGAAAACCGAAACTAACATTCGGGACTGTAGCACGCATAGTATTCCGACTTCACTTCAATCTTTCAAGCTCCAAACGTCATCAAAAATTTCCAAGCAACATATCAAATCGAAGGGAATTCAAAGGCCGACGTGCTGGAAGTGGAGGTGTAATTCACTCGCCGGAAAATTGGCCGAAAGTGGAATTAAAGGCTCGGCATCACTGTAGCGGTTGAGAGAAAATTGTCACTGTAGCAAAACGCTACTGTAGCAGATCCGGGAAAATGGGTTGGTTTAGGGTTTAGGGTTTAGGGTTTAGGGTTTTTTTTTTTTTATTAGAAACCACCCGGAGGTGGGGGGTTAGGCGGGACCCCTACCAGTAGATAAAAAGAAAATAAAATACATATACTGGAGGGGGGCATAAACCAAACCTCCAGAGCAAAAGGAAAACAACAAGAAATCTAAAAGCAATTACAATGAAAATATAAAATCAAAATCGCCGACGTCTACGGTTCATTTTGAAGCCCTTCCGAGGAGTGACTTCAGTAAAACCCTCCGTAGAAGTGACAATTCTTTGCCCGCCCAATTTCTCGATAATTGCCTCTTCCATAATCTCTGAGTCTGATTGCCACAGCGGACATCAACAGGAACTTCATCACTGGAGTCGCTATAATCCTCGATCCGATGACTCTTTCGATTCTATCTTTTGAAGTGTTGGTTACAGGAGATACCTCAGGGACATCGGTGCATTGGGTATTGAGGGTGCATATCGGCGCATCATGTGGAGCACACTGGATTGCCAAAACTTCTGTAGAAGTAATGTCTGGAAAAGTATCACAAGAACTGACAGTCTGCCAAGATGAACTGCGGAAAAATCGGCCCTGGTGGCGATAAGGATCCCAAGCAGGAAGCTCACGAAAAATGATGTCACCGGCTGTCGTTCCCACAGCGGCATGATCACCGCTCAACGGCACAAGAGCTGCAAGAGGTGTAGGAGCAGTGACCGTAGAATCAGCACCAGTAACAGCAGGAACGAGGTCACTGCACGTGGGCTCAGGAGTGGCACACACAACGGAAGGCTGGGCGGCTATGCTCGGAAGAGGTAGATCAGCAACAGCAGGAGGACAGAGATGACTGGGTCGCTTCAGCAGTAGGAACTTCATTTGGTGCTTCCCTGGTTTCTGCACTGGTGGTAGGAACATCCTGAACACCGGAGGAACAACTGTTGCCGCTTCAATTGTTGCCGTGCTCTGGTTTCTGTTATCAGCTTTCTGAACATACTGAGTCTTCATAGGTGCCTTTGTCTTGTTACCCTCACCATCAGGAACAACAGTTTGCTGAACTGGGCCGACACGGTCCGCTTTCCGCAACTCGGGTTTGTTGATTAGCAAGTATCATCAGAGGGCCCACGTGCTTGCAGGCAGCACAATACCGAGGCACCTTTTCGAAGATAATATATTGCCAGAATCCAGTGTCTTTTTCGCCAATCCATAACCGCTTCAATAGAGGCCTAAATGTCATACTCAATGAGGACTCTAGCAACAGTAGGCCTACTGACCGCGGCGGTGGCATGATCGATCCGAAGCGGTTTACCGATGGCAGCAGCAATCGAATACAGAGCCTCTTGCATCTCATGTAATGGACAGGTAAAACGGCAAGGAGACCCAGACCGGAACAATCGGCGACTCTTCCGAACTGTGAAAAGTTGTGGACCATTTGAACACCCTCATAGCTCGGCCATCAATAAACCAAGATTGGGGAGCCAAATTCTCGTATAGTCCTCTTCCAGGTGCAGGTGGATAAGGATGTGGCGAGGATCCAATAATGAGATTTCACAATTTCCCTTCAAGCCAAGAGCCACAAAAAATTTGCGGATAACATCAATAGGAGGGCGGCGAAGGAAAACTTACCAACTAGAGCGAGCTTGAACGGCGCGGCCATGATGTTAATTTCTTCCTCGGTGAAAAAATGGCCGGCTCGCCTCTATGGATCGAGGATTGCCTGAACGAAATGGCCGGAGCAGCTCTTTGAGACCCAGCAGCGGCATCCACAAACGATTTGCAGGGTTGAGCAGTGGGCGATTTTGCCGCCATTTGTGCAAACGATGGAAGCGGCGGAAACTCCAATGAAGTAGCCGGATGGCCACCGGCCATGGCCGGAGAAGCCATTCGGGCCGAGTTGCGCGACGGGAGACCCCGGAAGAAAATGCCCAAAATCCCAAGTTCTGTGAATAGTGCCCCGAAATCACTGTAGCAACAGGTACTGTAGCGATCACGGGTACTGTAGCGAACAAGTACTGTAGATCACGGGTACTGTAGCTATGACGAACAATCACTGTAGCACGAAGAACAGGTACTGTAGCCGAATAGTAAACAGAAACTTCAAACCGTCATGTAGGCTTCAAATCACCTCCAAAATTCTCATATAAGATATGGAAACGTAGATCGGTGAGAGGGGAACAATTCTGAGGGCGTGGTGAGAGTGCACTCGCCGGAAATATCGCCGGATCTAGGATTTAGATATCGGCACTATTCATTGAATAGTAAACCGAAACTTCTAAGCATGATCGGGTATTCAAATCAACTCCAAAATCCCCAATAAACACACGGAAATAGTAGGTTTAGGGTTTAGGGTTTAGGGTTTAGGGTTTAGGGTTTAGGGTTTTAGGGTTTTAGGGTTTGGGGTTTGGGGTTTGGGGTTTGGGGTTTGGGGTTTGGGGTTTGGGTTTGGGGGGGGTTTGGGGTTGGGGTTTGGGGTTTGGGGTTTGGGGTTGGGGGGTTGGGGGTTGGGGGTGGGGGGTTGGGGGTTGGGGGGTTGGGGGGTTTGGGGGGTTTGGGGGGTTGGGGGTTTGGGGTTTGGGGTTTTGGGTTTTGGGGTTTGGGTTTTTGGGTTTTAGGGTTTTAGGGTTTAGGGGTTTGTTTAGGGGTTTAGGGTTTAGGGGTTTAGGGTTTAGGGGTTTAGGGTTAGGGTTAGGGGTTAGGGTTAGGGGTTAGGGTTTTAGGGTTTTAGGGTTTTCGGGTTTCGGGTTTCGGGTTTTTTTTTAGGGTTTAGGGTTTAGGTTTAGGGTTTCGGGTTTAGGGTTTAGGGTTTGGGTTTCGGGTTTAGGGTTTAGGGTTTAGGGTTTAGGGTTTAGGGTTTAGGGTTTAGGGTTTGGGTTTCGGGTTTTAGGGTTTTTTAGGGTTTTAGGGTTTTAGGGTTTTAGGGTTTTAGGGTTTTCGGGTTTTAGGGTTTTTAGGGTTTTAGGGTTTAGGGTTTTCGGGTTTAGGGT
>QWBT01000831.1:0-26699 GCA_004802465.1 Citrus hindsii | reverse complement strand
TTTTTCTGCTGGGGGGTTTTGGCACCCCGACCTTCGGGCGCTAATTTTTGGGCGCGGCTGTGCCCGTGGCCTATTTTTGGCACACGGAGGCCGCCGCAAAGTCTGGGGCCATTCCGAGTCCGGTCGGACGAACTTCGCCCACGCCCCCGCCAAGGCTATAGCCCACCCGTTTTTTGGCCATTTTTCCGCTGGGGGGTTTGCACCCCGACCTTCGGGCGCTAATTTTGGGCGCGGCTGTGCCCGTGGCCTATTTTTGGCACACGGAGGCCGCCCGCAAAGTCTTGGGGGGCATTTTGAACCCTTAATTTTACATTTTTCTCATGTTTTGACCATTTTTCTCGCGGGCAAGGGTGCAGCCCAGGCTCGCGCGGGGCAGCAGCAGGCAGTCGCGCGAGGAAAACTGCAGCGCGGGTCGCGAGGCAAGCTGCCCGCGATCACGGGGAAGGCAGCGCGCGCTCGCACCAAGGCAAGAAGCCCAAGCCCGCGCGAGGAGGGAAATCGGACCAGGCTTGCGCGCGCGCTTGCGAGCAAGCCACGCACGGCACCCTCGCGGGGCACGCCCAGCACCCGCGCTCACCCAGGCTTGTTCGTGCGCGTCGGCACTCCCTCGCAGGTGGCGGGCGGGAAGGCCATGCCCCTTTCGGCTTTTGAACCCTTAATTTTACATTATTCCCATGTTTTGACACATTTTTTGTACCACGAACTTTTAAACCTAATTTTTTATTACCCAAAGATGTTTTAATTTTGATTCGATCACAAAACAACAACTTAAATATCCAATTACGATGTGAAATCATTAATTATTTGTTTTATTATGAATTTACATTTTACTTTTCCATTTAAATAATATTTGTGCCATAGTTACAACAATTCATGGTGGCTCAGCGGCTGTGCCCGTGGCCTATTTTGGCACACGGAGGCAGCCCGTTTTTTGGCCATTTTTCTGCTGGGGGGTTTTGGCACCCCGACCTTCGGGCGCTAATTTTTGGGCGCGGCTGTGCCCGTGGCCTATTTTTGGCACACGGAGGCCGCCCGCAAAGTCTGGGGGCCATTCGAGTCCGGCGGACGAACTTCGCCCACGCCCCCCGCCAAGGCTATAGCCCACCCGTTTTTTGGCCATTTTTCCGCGGGGGGGTTTGTCACCCCGACCTTCGGGCGCTAATTTTTGGGCGCGGCTGTGCCCTTGGCCTATTTTTGTCACACGTAGGCCGCCCGCAAAGTCTGGGGCCATTCCGAGTCCGGCGGACGAACTTCGCCCACGCCCCCCGCCAGGCTAGAGCCCACCCGTTTTTTGGCCATTTTTTCGCTGGGGGGTTTTGGCACCCCCGACCTTCGGGCGCTAATTGTTTTGGGCGGCGGCTGTGCCCGTGACCTATTTTTTGGCACACGGAGGCCGCCCGCAAAGGTCTGGGGCCATTCCGAGTCCGGCGGACGAACCTCGCCCACGCCCCCCGCCAAGGCTATAGCCCACCCGTTTTTTGGCCATTTTTCCGCTGGGGGGTTTTGGCACCCCGACCTTCGGGCGCTAATTTTTGGGCGCGGCTGTGCCCGTGGCCTATTTTTGGCACACGGAGGCCGCCCGCAAGTCTGGGGCCATTCCGAGTCCGGCGGACGAACTTCGCCCACGCCCCCCGCCAAGGCTATAGCCCACCCGTTTTTTGGCCATTTTTCCGCTGGGGGGTTTGGCACCCCGACCTTCGGGCGCTAATTTTTGGGCGCGGCTGTGCCCGTGGCCTATTTTTGGCACACGGAGGCCGCCCGCAAAGTCTGGGGCCATTCCGAGTCCGGCGGACGAACTTCGCCCACGCCCCCCGCCAAGGCTATAGCCCACCCGTTTTTTGGCCATTTTTCCGCTGGGGGGTTTGGCACCCCGACCTTCGGGCGCTAATTTTTGGGCGCGGCTGTGCCCGTGGCCTATTTTTGGCACACGGAGGCCGCCCGCAAAGTCTTGGGGGCATTTTGAACCCTTAATTTTACATTTTTCTCATGTTTTGACACATTTTTCTCGCGGGCAAGGGTGCAGCCCAGGCTCGCGCGGGGCATGCAGCAGGCAGTCGCGCGGAAAACTGCAGCGCGGGGGTCGCGAGGCAAGCTGCCCGCGATCACGGGGAGGCAGCGCGCGCTCGCCACCAAGGCAAGAAGCCCAAGCCCGCGCGAGGAAATCGGACCAGGCTTGCGCGCGCGCTTGCGAGCAAGCCACGCACGGCACCCTCGCGGGCACGCCCAGCACCCGCGCTCACCCAGGCTTGTTCGTGCGCGTCGGCACTTCCCTCGCAGGTGGCGGGCGGGAAGTGGCCATGCCCCTTTCGGCTTTTGAACCCTTAATTTTACATTATTCCCATGTTTTGACACATTTTTTGTACCACGAACTTTTTAAACCTAATTTTTATTACCCAAGATGTTTTAATTTTGATTCGATCACAGAAACAACAACTTAAATATCCAATTACGATGTGAAATCATTAATTATTTGTTTTATTATGAATTTACATTTTACTTTTCCATTTAAATAATATTTGTGCCCATAGTTACAACAATTCATGGTGGCTCAGCGGCTGTGCCCGTGGCCTATTTTTGGCACACGGAGGCAGCCCGTTTTTTGGCCATTTTTCTGCTGGGGGGTTTTGGCACCCCGACCTTCGGGCGCTAATTTTTGGGCGCGGCTGTGCCCGTGGCCTATTTTTGGCACACGGAGGCCGCCCGCAAAGTCTGGGGCCATTCCGAGTCCGGCGGACGAACTTCGCCCACGCCCCCCGCCAAGGCTATAGCCCACCCGTTTTTTGGCCATTTTTCCGCTGGGGGGTTTTGGCACCCCGACCTTCGGGCGCTAATTTTTGGGCGCGGCTGTGCCCGTGGCCTATTTTTGGCACACGGAGGCCGCCCGCAAAGTCTTGGGGGGCATTTTGAACCCTTAATTTTACATTTTTCTCATGTTTTGACACATTTTTCTCGCGGGCAAGGGTGCAGCCCAGGCTCGCGCGGGGCATGCAGCAGGCAGTCGCGCGGAAAACTGCAGCGCGGGGTCGCGAGGCAAGCTGCCCGCGATCACGGGGAAGGCAGCGCGCGCTCGCCACCAAGGCAAGAAGCCCAAGCCCGCGCGAGGAAATCGGACCAGGCTTGCGCGCGCGCTTGCGAGCAAGCCACGCACGGCACCCTCGCGGGGCACGCCCAGCACCCGCGCTCACCCAGGCTTGTTCGTGCGCGTCGGCACTTCCCTCGCAGGTGGCGGGCGGGAAGTGGCCATGCCCCTTTCGGCTTTTTGAACCCTTAATTTTACATTATTCCCATGTTTTGACACATTTTTTGTACCACGAACTTTTAAACCTAATTTTTTATTACCCAAAGATGTTTTAATTTTGATTCGATCACAGAAAACAACAACTTAAATATCCAATTACGATGTGAAATCATTAATTATTTGTTTTATTATGAATTTACATTTTACTTTTCCATTTAAATAATATTTGTGCCCATAGTTACAACAATTCATGGTGGCTCAGCGGCTGTGCCCGTGGCCTATTTTTGGCACACGGAGGCAGCCCGTTTTTTGGCCATTTTTCTGCTGGGGGGTTTTGGCACCCCGACCTTCGGGCGCTAATTTTTGGGCGCGGCTGTGCCCGTGGCCTATTTTTGGCACACGGAGGCCGCCCGCAAAGTCTGGGGCCATTCCGAGTCCGGCGGACGAACTTCGCCCACGCCCCCCGCCAAGGCTATAGCCCACCCGTTTTTTTGGCCATTTTTCCGCTGGGGGGTTTTGTCACCCCGACCTTCGGGCGCTAATTTTTGGGCGCGGCTGTGCCCGTGGCCTATTTTTGGCACACGGAGGCCGCCCGCAAAGTCTGGGCCATTCCGAGTCCGGCGGACGAACTTCGCCCACGCCCCCCGCCAAGGCTATAGCCCACCCGTTTTTTGGCCATTTTTCCGCTGGGGGGTTTTGGCACCCCGACCTTCGGGCGCTAATGTTTGGGCGCGGCTGTGCCCGTGGCCTATTTTTGGCACACGGAGGCCGCCCGCAAGGTCTGGGGCCATTCCGAGTCCGGCGGACGAACCTCGCCCACGCCCCCCGCCAAGGCTATAGCCCACCCGTTTTTTGGCCATTTTTCCGCTGGGGGGTTTTGGCACCCCGACCTTCGGGCGCTAATTTTTGGGCGCGGCTGTGCCCGTGGCCTATTTTTGGCACACGGAGGCCGCCCGCAAAGTCTGGGGCCATTCCGAGTCCGGCGGACGAACTTCGCCCACGCCCCCCGCCAAGGCTATAGCCCACCCGTTTTTTGGCCATTTTTCCGCTGGGGGGTTTTGGCACCCCGACCTTCGGGCGCTAATTTTTGGGCGCGGCTGTGCCCGTGGCCTATTTTTGGCACACGGAGGCCGCCCGCAAAGTCTGGGGCCATTCCGAGTCCGGCGGACGAACTTCGCCCACGCCCCCCGCCAAGGCTATAGCCCACCCGTTTTTTGGCCATTTTTCCGCTGGGGGGTTTTGGCACCCCGACCTTCGGGCGCTAATTTTTGGGCGCGGCTGTGCCCGTGGCCTATTTTTGGCACACGGAGGCCGCCCGCAAAGTCTTGGGGGGCATTTTGAACCCTTAATTTTACATTTTTCTCATGTTTTGACACATTTTTCTCGCGGGCAAGGGTGCAGCCCAGGCTCGCGCGGGGCATGCAGCAGGCAGTCGCGCGGAAAACTGCAGCGCGGGGTCGCGAGGCAAGCTGCCCGCGATCACGGGGAAGGCAGCGCGCGCTCGCCACCAAGGCAAGAAGCCCAAGCCCGCGCGAGGAAATCGGACCAGGCTTGCGCGCGCGCTTGCGAGCAAGCCACGCACGGCACCCTCGCGGGGCACGCCCAGCACCCGCGCTCACCCAGGCTTGTTCGTGCGCGTCGGCACTTCCCTCGCAGGTGGCGGGCGGGAAGTGGCCATGCCCCTTTCGGCTTTTTGAACCCTTAATTTTACATTATTCCCATGTTTTGACACATTTTTTGTACCACGAACTTTTTAAACCTAATTTTTTATTACCCAAAGATGTTTTAATTTTGATTCGATCACAGAAAACAACAACTTAAATATCCAATTACGATGTGAAATCATTAATTATTTGTTTTATTATGAATTTACATTTTACTTTTCCATTTAAATAATATTTGTGCCCATAGTTACAACAATTCATGGTGGCTCAGCGGCTGTGCCCGTGGCCTATTTTTGGCACACGGAGGCAGCCCGTTTTTTGGCCATTTTTCTGCTGGGGGGTTTTGGCACCCCGACCTTCGGGCGCTAATTTTTGGGCGCGGCTGTGCCCGTGGCCTATTTTTGGCACACGGAGGCCGCCCGCAAAGTCTGGGGCCATTCCGAGTCCGGCGGACGAACTTCGCCCACGCCCCCCGCCAAGGCTATAGCCCACCCGTTTTTTGGCCATTTTTCCGCTGGGGGGTTTTGTCACCCCGACCTTCGGGCGCTAATTTTTGGGCGCGGCTGTGCCCGTGGCCTATTTTTGGCACACGGAGGCCGCCCGCAAAGTCTGGGGCCATTCCGAGTCCGGCGGACGAACTTCGCCCACGCCCCCCGCCAAGGCTATAGCCCACCCGTTTTTTGGCCATTTTTCCGCTGGGGGGTTTTGGCACCCCGACCTTCGGGCGCTAATGTTTGGGCGCGGCTGTGCCCGTGGCCTATTTTTGGCACACGGAGGCCGCCCGCAAGGTCTGGGGCCATTCCGAGTCCGGCGGACGAACCTCGCCCACGCCCCCGCCAAGGCTATAGCCCACCCGTTTTTTGGCCATTTTTCCGCTGGGGGGTTTTGGCACCCCGACCTTCGGGCGCTAATTTTTGGGCGCGGCTGTGCCCGTGGCCTATTTTTGGCACACGGAGGCCGCCCGCAAAGTCTGGGGCCATTCCGAGTCCGGCGGACGAACTTCGCCCACGCCCCCGCCAAGGCTATAGCCCACCCGTTTTTTGGCCATTTTTCCGCTGGGGGGTTTTGGCACCCCGACCTTCGGGCGCTAATTTTTGGGCGCGGCTGTGCCCGTGGCCTATTTTTGGCACACGGAGGCCGCCCGCAAAGTCTGGGGCCATTCCGAGTCCGGCGGACGAACTTCGCCCACGCCCCCCGCCAAGGCTATAGCCCACCCGTTTTTTGGCCATTTTTCCGCTGGGGGGTTTTGGCACCCCGACCTTCGGGCGCTAATTTTTGGGCGCGGCTGTGCCCGTGGCCTATTTTGGCACACGGAGGCCGCCCGCAAAGTCTTGGGGGCATTTTGAACCCTTAATTTTACATTTTTCTCATGTTTTGACACATTTTTCTCGCGGGCAAGGGTGCAGCCCAGGCTCGCGCGGGGCATGCAGCAGGCAGTCGCGCGGAAAACTGCAGCGCGGGGTCGCGAGGCAAGCTGCCCGCGATCACGGGGAAGGCAGCGCGCGCTCGCCACCAAGGCAAGAAGCCCAAGCCCGCGCGAGGAAATCGGACCAGGCTTGCGCGCGCGCTTGCGAGCAAGCCACGCACGGCACCCTCGCGGGGCACGCCCAGCACCCGCGCTCACCCAGGCTTGTTCGTGCGCGTCGGCACTTCCCTCGCAGGTGGCGGGCGGGAAGTGGCCATGCCCCTTTCGGCTTTTTGAACCCTTAATTTTACATTATTCCCATGTTTTGACACATTTTTTGTACCACGAACTTTTTAAACCTAATTTTTTATTACCCAAAGATGTTTTAATTTTGATTCGATCACAGAAAACAACAACTTAAATATCCAATTACGATGTGAAATCATTAATTATTTGTTTTATTATGAATTTACATTTTACTTTTCCATTTAAATAATATTTGTGCCCATAGTTACAACAATTCATGGTGGCTCAGCGGCTGTGCCCGTGGCCTATTTTTGGCACACGGAGGCAGCCCGTTTTTTGGCCATTTTTCTGCTGGGGGGTTTTGGCACCCCGACCTTCGGGCGCTAATTTTTGGGCGCGGCTGTGCCCGTGGCCTATTTTTGGCACACGGAGGCCGCCCGCAAAGTCTGGGGCCATTCCGAGTCCGGCGGACGAACTTCGCCCACGCCCCCCGCCAAGGCTATAGCCCACCCGTTTTTTGGCCATTTTTCCGCTGGGGGGTTTTGTCACCCCGACCTTCGGGCGCTAATTTTTGGGCGCGGCTGTGCCCGTGGCCTATTTTTGGCACACGGAGGCCGCCCGCAAAGTCTGGGGCCATTCCGAGTCCGGCGGACGAACTTCGCCCACGCCCCCCGCCAAGGCTATAGCCCACCCGTTTTTTGGCCATTTTTCCGCTGGGGGGTTTTGGCACCCCGACCTTCGGGCGCTAATGTTTGGGCGCGGCTGTGCCCGTGGCCTATTTTTGGCACACGGAGGCCGCCCGCAAAGTCTGGGGCCATTCCGAGTCCGGCGGACGAACCTCGCCCACGCCCCCCGCCAAGGCTATAGCCCACCCGTTTTTTGGCCATTTTTCCGCTGGGGGGTTTTGGCACCCCGACCTTCGGGCGCTAATTTTTGGGCGCGGCTGTGCCCGTGGCCTATTTTTGGCACACGGAGGCCGCCCGCAAAGTCTGGGGCCATTCCGAGTCCGGCGGACGAACTTCGCCCACGCCCCCCGCCAAGGCTATAGCCCACCCGTTTTTTGGCCATTTTTCCGCTGGGGGGTTTTGGCACCCCGACCTTCGGGCGCTAATTTTTGGGCGCGGCTGTGCCCGTGGCCTATTTTTGGCACACGGAGGCCGCCCGCAAAGTCTGGGGCCATTCCGAGTCCGGCGGACGAACTTCGCCCACGCCCCCCGCCAAGGCTATAGCCCACCCGTTTTTTGGCCATTTTTCCGCTGGGGGGTTTTGGCACCCCGACCTTCGGGCGCTAATTTTTGGGCGCGGCTGTGCCCGTGGCCTATTTTTGGCACACGGAGGCCGCCCGCAAAGTCTTGGGGGGCATTTTGAACCCTTAATTTTACATTTTTCTCATGTTTTGACACATTTTTCGTACCACTAACTTTTTAAACCTAATATTTTTTTACCATAAGACGTTTTAATTTTGATTCGACCACAGAAAACAACAACTTAAATATCCAATTACGATGTGAAATCATTAATTATTTGTTTTATTATTAATTTATATTTTACTTTGCCATTTAAATGATATTTGTGCCCATACTTACTAGAAATCAAATTGGCTCAGCGGTGGGTTTGAAACTTTATTTGTAATTTTGACCTCCAAGTAAAGGGTTCAAGCTGCAGCTAAATCTTCGTATCTTCTTTTCAAATATTAAGGCAACTTCCCGCGCAGGTAGCCACCATTCGCGCGGGAAATGGCAACGGGTAGGGGATGAGCAACCGAGTTGTTTTGGGGTAGATTTTTTGCAGACCTACAGCATGGGCATCCCACGCTCGCGCGCGAGGCTGCCCCCGCTGACGCGGCAGCGTAGAGCACGCTCCTGCACGAGGCTGCCCAAGCCCACTCGCGAGCAGGTCAGCGCGCGTGACGAGGGGCTGCCCGCTCGCGCGTGAGGCTGCCCATGCCCGAGCAGGGCATGCTTCACCCACTCGCGAGGAACAGGCACAGCTTGCCCGCGCGCGGCAGGCTGCGAGCAGCGCACGCTCGCGGGCAAGGGTGCAGCCCAGGCTCGCGCGGGGCATGCAGCAGGCAGTCGCGCGGAAAACTGCAGCGCGGGGTCGCGAGGCAAGCTGCCCGCGATCACGGGGAAGGCAGCGCGCGCTCGCCACCAAGGCAAGAAGCCCAAGCCCGCGCGAGGAAATCGGACCAGGCTTGCGCGCGCGCTTGCGAGCAAGCCACGCACGGCACCCTCGCGGGGCACGCCCAGCACCCGCGCTCACCCAGGCTTGTTCGTGCGCGTCGGCACTTCCCTCGCAGGTGGCGGGCGGGAAGTGGCCATGCCCCTTTCGGCTTTTTGAACCCTTAATTTTACATTATTCCCATGTTTTGACACATTTTTTGTACCACGAACTTTTTAAACCTAATTTTTTATTACCCAAAGATGTTTTAATTTTGATTCGATCACAGAAAACAACAACTTAAATATCCAATTACGATGTGAAATCATTAATTATTTGTTTTATTATGAATTTACATTTTACTTTTCCATTTAAATAATATTTGTGCCCATAGTTACAACAATTCATGGTGGCTCAGCGGCTGTGCCCGTGGCCTATTTTTGGCACACGGAGGCAGCCCGTTTTTTGGCCATTTTTCTGCTGGGGGGTTTTGGCACCCCGACCTTCGGGCGCTAATTTTTGGGCGCGGCTGTGCCCGTGGCCTATTTTTGGCACACGGAGGCCGCCCGCAAAGTCTGGGGCCATTCCGAGTCCGGCGGACGAACTTCGCCCACGCCCCCCGCCAAGGCTATAGCCCACCCGTTTTTTGGCCATTTTTCCGCTGGGGGGTTTTGTCACCCCGACCTTCGGGCGCTAATTTTTGGGCGCGGCTGTGCCCGTGGCCTATTTTTGGCACACGGAGGCCGCCCGCAAAGTCTGGGGCCATTCCGAGTCCGGCGGACGAACTTCGCCCACGCCCCCCGCCAAGGCTATAGCCCACCCGTTTTTTGGCCATTTTTCCGCTGGGGGGTTTTGGCACCCCGACCTTCGGGCGCTAATTTTTGGGCGCGGCTGTGCCCGTGGCCTATTTTTGGCACACGGAGGCCGCCCGCAAAGTCTGGGGCCATTCCGAGTCCGGCGGACGAACCTCGCCCACGCCCCCCGCCAAGGCTATAGCCCACCCGTTTTTTGGCCATTTTTCCGCTGGGGGGTTTTGGCACCCCGACCTTCGGGCGCTAATTTTTGGGCGCGGCTGTGCCCGTGGCCTATTTTTGGCACACGGAGGCCGCCCGCAAAGTCTGGGGCCATTCCGAGTCCGGCGGACGAACTTCGCCCACGCCCCCCGCCAAGGCTATAGCCCACCCGTTTTTTGGCCATTTTTCCGCTGGGGGGTTTTGGCACCCCGACCTTCGGGCGCTAATTTTTGGGCGCGGCTGTGCCCGTGGCCTATTTTTGGCACACGGAGGCCGCCCGCAAAGTCTGGGGCCATTCCGAGTCCGGCGGACGAACTTCGCCCACGCCCCCCGCCAAGGCTATAGCCCACCCGTTTTTTGGCCATTTTTCCGCTGGGGGGTTTTGGCACCCCGACCTTCGGGCGCTAATTTTTGGGCGCGGCTGTGCCCGTGGCCTATTTTTGGCACACGGAGGCCGCCCGCAAAGTCTTGGGGGGCATTTTGAACCCTTAATTTTACATTTTTCTCATGTTTTGACACATTTTTCGTACCACTAACTTTTTAAACCTAATATTTTTTTACCATAAGACGTTTTAATTTTGATTCGACCACAGAAAACAACAACTTAAATATCCAATTACGATGTGAAATCATTAATTATTTGTTTTATTATTAATTTATATTTTACTTTGCCATTTAAATGATATTTGTGCCCATACTTACTAGAAATCAAATTGGCTCAGCGGTGGGTTTGAAACTTTATTTGTAATTTTGACCTCCAAGTAAAGGGTTCAAGCTGCAGCTAAATCTTCGTATCTTCTTTTCAAATATTAAGGCAACTTCCCGCGCAGGTAGCCACCATTCGCGCGGGAAATGGCAACGGGTAGGGGATGAGCAACCGAGTTGTTTTGGGGTAGATTTTTTGCAGACCTACAGCATGGGCATCCCACGCTCGCGCGCGAGGCTGCCCCCGCTGACGCGGCAGCGTAGAGCACGCTCCTGCACGAGGCTGCCCAAGCCCACTCGCGAGCAGGTCAGCGCGCGTGACGAGGGGCTGCCCGCTCGCGCGTGAGGCTGCCCATGCCCGAGCAGGGCATGCTTCACCCACTCGCGAGGAACAGGCACAGCTTGCCCGCGCGCGGCAGGCTGCGAGCAGCGCACGCTCGCGGGCAAGGGTGCAGCCCAGGCTCGCGCGGGGCATGCAGCAGGCAGTCGCGCGGAAAACTGCAGCGCGGGGTCGCGAGGCAAGCTGCCCGCGATCACGGGGAAGGCAGCGCGCGCTCGCCACCAAGGCAAGAAGCCCAAGCCCGCGCGAGGAAATCGGACCAGGCTTGCGCGCGCGCTTGCGAGCAAGCCACGCACGGCACCCTCGCGGGGCACGCCCAGCACCCGCGCTCACCCAGGCTTGTTCGTGCGCGTCGGCACTTCCCTCGCAGGTGGCGGGCGGGAAGTGGCCATGCCCCTTTCGGCTTTTTGAACCCTTAATTTTACATTATTCCCATGTTTTGACACATTTTTTGTACCACGAACTTTTTAAACCTAATTTTTTATTACCCAAAGATGTTTTAATTTTGATTCGATCACAGAAAACAACAACTTAAATATCCAATTACGATGTGAAATCATTAATTATTTGTTTTATTATGAATTTACATTTTACTTTTCCATTTAAATAATATTTGTGCCCATAGTTACAACAATTCATGGTGGCTCAGCGGCTGTGCCCGTGGCCTATTTTTGGCACACGGAGGCAGCCCGTTTTTTGGCCATTTTTCTGCTGGGGGGTTTTGGCACCCCGACCTTCGGGCGCTAATTTTTGGGCGCGGCTGTGCCCGTGGCCTATTTTTGGCACACGGAGGCCGCCCGCAAAGTCTGGGGCCATTCCGAGTCCGGCGGACGAACTTCGCCCACGCCCCCCGCCAAGGCTATAGCCCACCCGTTTTTTGGCCATTTTTCCGCTGGGGGGTTTTGTCACCCCGACCTTCGGGCGCTAATTTTTGGGCGCGGCTGTGCCCGTGGCCTATTTTTGGCACACGGAGGCCGCCCGCAAAGTCTGGGGCCATTCCGAGTCCGGCGGACGAACTTCGCCCACGCCCCCCGCCAAGGCTATAGCCCACCCGTTTTTTGGCCATTTTTCCGCTGGGGGGTTTTGGCACCCCGACCTTCGGGCGCTAATTTTTGGGCGCGGCTGTGCCCGTGGCCTATTTTTGGCACACGGAGGCCGCCCGCAAAGTCTGGGGCCATTCCGAGTCCGGCGGACGAACCTCGCCCACGCCCCCCGCCAAGGCTATAGCCCACCCGTTTTTTGGCCATTTTTCCGCTGGGGGGTTTTGGCACCCCGACCTTCGGGCGCTAATTTTTGGGCGCGGCTGTGCCCGTGGCCTATTTTTGGCACACGGAGGCCGCCCGCAAAGTCTGGGGCCATTCCGAGTCCGGCGGACGAACTTCGCCCACGCCCCCCGCCAAGGCTATAGCCCACCCGTTTTTTGGCCATTTTTCCGCTGGGGGGTTTTGGCACCCCGACCTTCGGGCGCTAATTTTTGGGCGCGGCTGTGCCCGTGGCCTATTTTTGGCACACGGAGGCCGCCCGCAAAGTCTGGGGCCATTCCGAGTCCGGCGGACGAACTTCGCCCACGCCCCCCGCCAAGGCTATAGCCCACCCGTTTTTTGGCCATTTTTCCGCTGGGGGGTTTTGGCACCCCGACCTTCGGGCGCTAATTTTTGGGCGCGGCTGTGCCCGTGGCCTATTTTTGGCACACGGAGGCCGCCCGCAAAGTCTTGGGGGGCATTTTGAACCCTTAATTTTACATTTTTCTCATGTTTTGACACATTTTTCGTACCACTAACTTTTTAAACCTAATATTTTTTTACCATAAGACGTTTTAATTTTGATTCGACCACAGAAAACAACAACTTAAATATCCAATTACGATGTGAAATCATTAATTATTTGTTTTATTATTAATTTATATTTTACTTTGCCATTTAAATGATATTTGTGCCCATACTTACTAGAAATCAAATTGGCTCAGCGGTGGGTTTGAAACTTTATTTGTAATTTTGACCTCCAAGTAAAGGGTTCAAGCTGCAGCTAAATCTTCGTATCTTCTTTTCAAATATTAAGGCAACTTCCCGCGCAGGTAGCCACCATTCGCGCGGGAAATGGCAACGGGTAGGGGATGAGCAACCGAGTTGTTTTGGGGTAGATTTTTTGCAGACCTACAGCATGGGCATCCCACGCTCGCGCGCGAGGCTGCCCCCGCTGACGCGGCAGCGTAGAGCACGCTCCTGCACGAGGCTGCCCAAGCCCACTCGCGAGCAGGTCAGCGCGCGTGACGAGGGGCTGCCCGCTCGCGCGTGAGGCTGCCCATGCCCGAGCAGGGCATGCTTCACCCACTCGCGAGGAACAGGCACAGCTTGCCCGCGCGCGGCAGGCTGCGAGCAGCGCACGCTCGCGGGCAAGGGTGCAGCCCAGGCTCGCGCGGGGCATGCAGCAGGCAGTCGCGCGGAAAACTGCAGCGCGGGGTCGCGAGGCAAGCTGCCCGCGATCACGGGGAAGGCAGCGCGCGCTCGCCACCAAGGCAAGAAGCCCAAGCCCGCGCGAGGAAATCGGACCAGGCTTGCGCGCGCGCTTGCGAGCAAGCCACGCACGGCACCCTCGCGGGGCACGCCCAGCACCCGCGCTCACCCAGGCTTGTTCGTGCGCGTCGGCACTTCCCTCGCAGGTGGCGGGCGGGAAGTGGCCATGCCCCTTTCGGCTTTTTGAACCCTTAATTTTACATTATTCCCATGTTTTGACACATTTTTTGTACCACGAACTTTTTAAACCTAATTTTTTATTACCCAAAGATGTTTTAATTTTGATTCGATCACAGAAAACAACAACTTAAATATCCAATTACGATGTGAAATCATTAATTATTTGTTTTATTATGAATTTACATTTTACTTTTCCATTTAAATAATATTTGTGCCCATAGTTACAACAATTCATGGTGGCTCAGCGGCTGTGCCCGTGGCCTATTTTTGGCACACGGAGGCAGCCCGTTTTTTGGCCATTTTTCTGCTGGGGGGTTTTGGCACCCCGACCTTCGGGCGCTAATTTTTGGGCGCGGCTGTGCCCGTGGCCTATTTTTGGCACACGGAGGCCGCCCGCAAAGTCTGGGGCCATTCCGAGTCCGGCGGACGAACTTCGCCCACGCCCCCCGCCAAGGCTATAGCCCACCCGTTTTTTGGCCATTTTTCCGCTGGGGGGTTTTGTCACCCCGACCTTCGGGCGCTAATTTTTGGGCGCGGCTGTGCCCGTGGCCTATTTTTGGCACACGGAGGCCGCCCGCAAAGTCTGGGGCCATTCCGAGTCCGGCGGACGAACTTCGCCCACGCCCCCCGCCAAGGCTATAGCCCACCCGTTTTTTGGCCATTTTTCCGCTGGGGGGTTTTGGCACCCCGACCTTCGGGCGCTAATTTTTGGGCGCGGCTGTGCCCGTGGCCTATTTTTGGCACACGGAGGCCGCCCGCAAAGTCTGGGGCCATTCCGAGTCCGGCGGACGAACCTCGCCCACGCCCCCCGCCAAGGCTATAGCCCACCCGTTTTTTGGCCATTTTTCCGCTGGGGGGTTTTGGCACCCCGACCTTCGGGCGCTAATTTTTGGGCGCGGCTGTGCCCGTGGCCTATTTTTGGCACACGGAGGCCGCCCGCAAAGTCTGGGGCCATTCCGAGTCCGGCGGACGAACTTCGCCCACGCCCCCCGCCAAGGCTATAGCCCACCCGTTTTTTGGCCATTTTTCCGCTGGGGGGTTTTGGCACCCCGACCTTCGGGCGCTAATTTTTGGGCGCGGCTGTGCCCGTGGCCTATTTTTGGCACACGGAGGCCGCCCGCAAAGTCTGGGGCCATTCCGAGTCCGGCGGACGAACTTCGCCCACGCCCCCCGCCAAGGCTATAGCCCACCCGTTTTTTGGCCATTTTTCCGCTGGGGGGTTTTGGCACCCCGACCTTCGGGCGCTAATTTTTGGGCGCGGCTGTGCCCGTGGCCTATTTTTGGCACACGGAGGCCGCCCGCAAAGTCTTGGGGGGCATTTTGAACCCTTAATTTTACATTTTTCTCATGTTTTGACACATTTTTCGTACCACTAACTTTTTAAACCTAATATTTTTTTACCATAAGACGTTTTAATTTTGATTCGACCACAGAAAACAACAACTTAAATATCCAATTACGATGTGAAATCATTAATTATTTGTTTTATTATTAATTTATATTTTACTTTGCCATTTAAATGATATTTGTGCCCATACTTACTAGAAATCAAATTGGCTCAGCGGTGGGTTTGAAACTTTATTTGTAATTTTGACCTCCAAGTAAAGGGTTCAAGCTGCAGCTAAATCTTCGTATCTTCTTTTCAAATATTAAGGCAACTTCCCGCGCAGGTAGCCACCATTCGCGCGGGAAATGGCAACGGGTAGGGGATGAGCAACCGAGTTGTTTTGGGGTAGATTTTTTGCAGACCTACAGCATGGGCATCCCACGCTCGCGCGCGAGGCTGCCCCCGCTGACGCGGCAGCGTAGAGCACGCTCCTGCACGAGGCTGCCCAAGCCCACTCGCGAGCAGGTCAGCGCGCGTGACGAGGGGCTGCCCGCTCGCGCGTGAGGCTGCCCATGCCCGAGCAGGGCATGCTTCACCCACTCGCGAGGAACAGGCACAGCTTGCCCGCGCGCGGCAGGCTGCGAGCAGCGCACGCTCGCGGGCAAGGGTGCAGCCCAGGCTCGCGCGGGGCATGCAGCAGGCAGTCGCGCGGAAAACTGCAGCGCGGGGGTCGCGAGGCAAGCTGCCCGCGATCACGGGGAAGGCAGCGCGCGCTCGCCACCAAGGCAAGAAGCCCAAGCCCGCGCGAGGAAATCGGACCAGGCTTGCGCGCGCGCTTGCGAGCAAGCCACGCACGGCACCCTCGCGGGGCACGCCCAGCACCCGCGCTCACCCAGGCTTGTTCGTGCGCGTCGGCACTTCCCTCGCAGGTGGCGGGCGGGAAGTGGCCATGCCCCTTTCGGCTTTTTGAACCCTTAATTTTACATTATTCCCATGTTTTGACACATTTTTTGTACCACGAACTTTTTAAACCTAATTTTTTATTACCCAAAGATGTTTTAATTTTGATTCGATCACAGAAAACAACAACTTAAATATCCAATTACGATGTGAAATCATTAATTATTTGTTTTATTATGAATTTACATTTTACTTTTCCATTTAAATAATATTTGTGCCCATAGTTACAACAATTCATGGTGGCTCAGCGGCTGTGCCCGTGGCCTATTTTTGGCACACGGAGGCAGCCCGTTTTTTGGCCATTTTTCTGCTGGGGGGTTTTGGCACCCCGACCTTCGGGCGCTAATTTTTGGGCGCGGCTGTGCCCGTGGCCTATTTTTGGCACACGGAGGCCGCCCGCAAAGTCTGGGGCCATTCCGAGTCCGGCGGACGAACTTCGCCCACGCCCCCCGCCAAGGCTATAGCCCACCCGTTTTTTGGCCATTTTTCCGCTGGGGGGTTTTGTCACCCCGACCTTCGGGCGCTAATTTTTGGGCGCGGCTGTGCCCGTGGCCTATTTTTGGCACACGGAGGCCGCCCGCAAAGTCTGGGGCCATTCCGAGTCCGGCGGACGAACTTCGCCCACGCCCCCCGCCAAGGCTATAGCCCACCCGTTTTTTGGCCATTTTTCCGCTGGGGGGTTTTGGCACCCCGACCTTCGGGCGCTAATTTTTGGGCGCGGCTGTGCCCGTGGCCTATTTTTGGCACACGGAGGCCGCCCGCAAAGTCTGGGGCCATTCCGAGTCCGGCGGACGAACCTCGCCCACGCCCCCCGCCAAGGCTATAGCCCACCCGTTTTTTGGCCATTTTTCCGCTGGGGGGTTTTGGCACCCCGACCTTCGGGCGCTAATTTTTGGGCGCGGCTGTGCCCGTGGCCTATTTTTGGCACACGGAGGCCGCCCGCAAAGTCTGGGGCCATTCCGAGTCCGGCGGACGAACTTCGCCCACGCCCCCCGCCAAGGCTATAGCCCACCCGTTTTTTGGCCATTTTTCCGCTGGGGGGTTTTGGCACCCCGACCTTCGGGCGCTAATTTTTGGGCGCGGCTGTGCCCGTGGCCTATTTTTGGCACACGGAGGCCGCCCGCAAAGTCTGGGGCCATTCCGAGTCCGGCGGACGAACTTCGCCCACGCCCCCCGCCAAGGCTATAGCCCACCCGTTTTTTGGCCATTTTTCCGCTGGGGGGTTTTGGCACCCCGACCTTCGGGCGCTAATTTTTGGGCGCGGCTGTGCCCGTGGCCTATTTTTGGCACACGGAGGCCGCCCGCAAAGTCTTGGGGGGCATTTTGAACCCTTAATTTTACATTTTTCTCATGTTTTGACACATTTTTCGTACCACTAACTTTTTAAACCTAATATTTTTTTACCATAAGACGTTTTAATTTTGATTCGACCACAGAAAACAACAACTTAAATATCCAATTACGATGTGAAATCATTAATTATTTGTTTTATTATTAATTTATATTTTACTTTGCCATTTAAATGATATTTGTGCCCATACTTACTAGAAATCAAATTGGCTCAGCGGTGGGTTTGAAACTTTATTTGTAATTTTGACCTCCAAGTAAAGGGTTCAAGCTGCAGCTAAATCTTCGTATCTTCTTTTCAAATATTAAGGCAACTTCCCGCGCAGGTAGCCACCATTCGCGCGGGAAATGGCAACGGGTAGGGGATGAGCAACCGAGTTGTTTTGGGGTAGATTTTTTGCAGACCTACAGCATGGGCATCCCACGCTCGCGCGCGAGGCTGCCCCCGCTGACGCGGCAGCGTAGAGCACGCTCCTGCACGAGGCTGCCCAAGCCCACTCGCGAGCAGGTCAGCGCGCGTGACGAGGGGCTGCCCGCTCGCGCGTGAGGCTGCCCATGCCCGAGCAGGGCATGCTTCACCCACTCGCGAGGAACAGGCACAGCTTGCCCGCGCGCGGCAGGCTGCGAGCAGCGCACGCTCGCGGGCAAGGGTGCAGCCCAGGCTCGCGCGGGGCATGCAGCAGGCAGTCGCGCGGAAAACTGCAGCGCGGGGTCGCGAGGCAAGCTGCCCGCGATCACGGGGAAGGCAGCGCGCGCTCGCCACCAAGGCAAGAAGCCCAAGCCCGCGCGAGGAAATCGGACCAGGCTTGCGCGCGCGCTTGCGAGCAAGCCACGCACGGCACCCTCGCGGGGCACGCCCAGCACCCGCGCTCACCCAGGCTTGTTCGTGCGCGTCGGCACTTCCCTCGCAGGTGGCGGGCGGGAAGTGGCCATGCCCCTTTCGGCTTTTTGAACCCTTAATTTTACATTATTCCCATGTTTTGACACATTTTTTGTACCACGAACTTTTTAAACCTAATTTTTTATTACCCAAAGATGTTTTAATTTTGATTCGATCACAGAAAACAACAACTTAAATATCCAATTACGATGTGAAATCATTAATTATTTGTTTTATTATGAATTTACATTTTACTTTTCCATTTAAATAATATTTGTGCCCATAGTTACAACAATTCATGGTGGCTCAGCGGCTGTGCCCGTGGCCTATTTTTGGCACACGGAGGCAGCCCGTTTTTTGGCCATTTTTCTGCTGGGGGGTTTTGGCACCCCGACCTTCGGGCGCTAATTTTTGGGCGCGGCTGTGCCCGTGGCCTATTTTTGGCACACGGAGGCCGCCCGCAAAGTCTGGGGCCATTCCGAGTCCGGCGGACGAACTTCGCCCACGCCCCCCGCCAAGGCTATAGCCCACCCGTTTTTTGGCCATTTTTCCGCTGGGGGGTTTTGTCACCCCGACCTTCGGGCGCTAATTTTTGGGCGCGGCTGTGCCCGTGGCCTATTTTTGGCACACGGAGGCCGCCCGCAAAGTCTGGGGCCATTCCGAGTCCGGCGGACGAACTTCGCCCACGCCCCCCGCCAAGGCTATAGCCCACCCGTTTTTTGGCCATTTTTCCGCTGGGGGGTTTTGGCACCCCGACCTTCGGGCGCTAATTTTTGGGCGCGGCTGTGCCCGTGGCCTATTTTTGGCACACGGAGGCCGCCCGCAAAGTCTGGGGCCATTCCGAGTCCGGCGGACGAACCTCGCCCACGCCCCCCGCCAAGGCTATAGCCCACCCGTTTTTTGGCCATTTTTCCGCTGGGGGGTTTTGGCACCCCGACCTTCGGGCGCTAATTTTTGGGCGCGGCTGTGCCCGTGGCCTATTTTTGGCACACGGAGGCCGCCCGCAAAGTCTGGGGCCATTCCGAGTCCGGCGGACGAACTTCGCCCACGCCCCCCGCCAAGGCTATAGCCCACCCGTTTTTTGGCCATTTTTCCGCTGGGGGGTTTTGGCACCCCGACCTTCGGGCGCTAATTTTTGGGCGCGGCTGTGCCCGTGGCCTATTTTTGGCACACGGAGGCCGCCCGCAAAGTCTGGGGCCATTCCGAGTCCGGCGGACGAACTTCGCCCACGCCCCCCGCCAAGGCTATAGCCCACCCGTTTTTTGGCCATTTTTCCGCTGGGGGGTTTTGGCACCCCGACCTTCGGGCGCTAATTTTTGGGCGCGGCTGTGCCCGTGGCCTATTTTTGGCACACGGAGGCCGCCCGCAAAGTCTTGGGGGGCATTTTGAACCCTTAATTTTACATTTTTCTCATGTTTTGACACATTTTTCGTACCACTAACTTTTTAAACCTAATATTTTTTTACCATAAGACGTTTTAATTTTGATTCGACCACAGAAAACAACAACTTAAATATCCAATTACGATGTGAAATCATTAATTATTTGTTTTATTATTAATTTATATTTTACTTTGCCATTTAAATGATATTTGTGCCCATACTTACTAGAAATCAAATTGGCTCAGCGGTGGGTTTGAAACTTTATTTGTAATTTTGACCTCCAAGTAAAGGGTTCAAGCTGCAGCTAAATCTTCGTATCTTCTTTTCAAATATTAAGGCAACTTCCCGCGCAGGTAGCCACCATTCGCGCGGGAAATGGCAACGGGTAGGGGATGAGCAACCGAGTTGTTTTGGGGTAGATTTTTTGCAGACCTACAGCATGGGCATCCCACGCTCGCGCGCGAGGCTGCCCCCGCTGACGCGGCAGCGTAGAGCACGCTCCTGCACGAGGCTGCCCAAGCCCACTCGCGAGCAGGTCAGCGCGCGTGACGAGGGGCTGCCCGCTCGCGCGTGAGGCTGCCCATGCCCGAGCAGGGCATGCTTCACCCACTCGCGAGGAACAGGCACAGCTTGCCCGCGCGCGGCAGGCTGCGAGCAGCGCACGCTCGCGGGCAAGGGTGCAGCCCAGGCTCGCGCGGGGCATGCAGCAGGCAGTCGCGCGGAAAACTGCAGCGCGGGGTCGCGAGGCAAGCTGCCCGCGATCACGGGGAAGGCAGCGCGCGCTCGCCACCAAGGCAAGAAGCCCAAGCCCGCGCGAGGAAATCGGACCAGGCTTGCGCGCGCGCTTGCGAGCAAGCCACGCACGGCACCCTCGCGGGGCACGCCCAGCACCCGCGCTCACCCAGGCTTGTTCGTGCGCGTCGGCACTTCCCTCGCAGGTGGCGGGCGGGAAGTGGCCATGCCCCTTTCGGCTTTTTGAACCCTTAATTTTACATTATTCCCATGTTTTGACACATTTTTTGTACCACGAACTTTTTAAACCTAATTTTTTATTACCCAAAGATGTTTTAATTTTGATTCGATCACAGAAAACAACAACTTAAATATCCAATTACGATGTGAAATCATTAATTATTTGTTTTATTATGAATTTACATTTTACTTTTCCATTTAAATAATATTTGTGCCCATAGTTACAACAATTCATGGTGGCTCAGCGGCTGTGCCCGTGGCCTATTTTTGGCACACGGAGGCAGCCCGTTTTTTGGCCATTTTTCTGCTGGGGGGTTTTGGCACCCCGACCTTCGGGCGCTAATTTTTGGGCGCGGCTGTGCCCGTGGCCTATTTTTGGCACACGGAGGCCGCCCGCAAAGTCTGGGGCCATTCCGAGTCCGGCGGACGAACTTCGCCCACGCCCCCCGCCAAGGCTATAGCCCACCCGTTTTTTGGCCATTTTTCCGCTGGGGGGTTTTGTCACCCCGACCTTCGGGCGCTAATTTTTGGGCGCGGCTGTGCCCGTGGCCTATTTTTGGCACACGGAGGCCGCCCGCAAAGTCTGGGGCCATTCCGAGTCCGGCGGACGAACTTCGCCCACGCCCCCCGCCAAGGCTATAGCCCACCCGTTTTTTGGCCATTTTTCCGCTGGGGGGTTTTGGCACCCCGACCTTCGGGCGCTAATTTTTGGGCGCGGCTGTGCCCGTGGCCTATTTTTGGCACACGGAGGCCGCCCGCAAAGTCTGGGGCCATTCCGAGTCCGGCGGACGAACCTCGCCCACGCCCCCCGCCAAGGCTATAGCCCACCCGTTTTTTGGCCATTTTTCCGCTGGGGGGTTTTGGCACCCCGACCTTCGGGCGCTAATTTTTGGGCGCGGCTGTGCCCGTGGCCTATTTTTGGCACACGGAGGCCGCCCGCAAAGTCTGGGGCCATTCCGAGTCCGGCGGACGAACTTCGCCCACGCCCCCCGCCAAGGCTATAGCCCACCCGTTTTTTGGCCATTTTTCCGCTGGGGGGTTTTGGCACCCCGACCTTCGGGCGCTAATTTTTGGGCGCGGCTGTGCCCGTGGCCTATTTTTGGCACACGGAGGCCGCCCGCAAAGTCTGGGGCCATTCCGAGTCCGGCGGACGAACTTCGCCCACGCCCCCCGCCAAGGCTATAGCCCACCCGTTTTTTGGCCATTTTTCCGCTGGGGGGTTTTGGCACCCCGACCTTCGGGCGCTAATTTTTGGGCGCGGCTGTGCCCGTGGCCTATTTTTGGCACACGGAGGCCGCCCGCAAAGTCTTGGGGGGCATTTTGAACCCTTAATTTTACATTTTTCTCATGTTTTGACACATTTTTCGTACCACTAACTTTTTAAACCTAATATTTTTTTACCATAAGACGTTTTAATTTTGATTCGACCACAGAAAACAACAACTTAAATATCCAATTACGATGTGAAATCATTAATTATTTGTTTTATTATTAATTTATATTTTACTTTGCCATTTAAATGATATTTGTGCCCATACTTACTAGAAATCAAATTGGCTCAGCGGTGGGTTTGAAACTTTATTTGTAATTTTGACCTCCAAGTAAAGGGTTCAAGCTGCAGCTAAATCTTCGTATCTTCTTTTCAAATATTAAGGCAACTTCCCGCGCAGGTAGCCACCATTCGCGCGGGAAATGGCAACGGGTAGGGGATGAGCAACCGAGTTGTTTTGGGGTAGATTTTTTGCAGACCTACAGCATGGGCATCCCACGCTCGCGCGCGAGGCTGCCCCCGCTGACGCGGCAGCGTAGAGCACGCTCCTGCACGAGGCTGCCCAAGCCCACTCGCGAGCAGGTCAGCGCGCGTGACGAGGGGCTGCCCGCTCGCGCGTGAGGCTGCCCATGCCCGAGCAGGGCATGCTTCACCCACTCGCGAGGAACAGGCACAGCTTGCCCGCGCGCGGCAGGCTGCGAGCAGCGCACGCTCGCGGGCAAGGGTGCAGCCCAGGCTCGCGCGGGGCATGCAGCAGGCAGTCGCGCGGAAAACTGCAGCGCGGGGTCGCGAGGCAAGCTGCCCGCGATCACGGGGAAGGCAGCGCGCGCTCGCCACCAAGGCAAGAAGCCCAAGCCCGCGCGAGGAAATCGGACCAGGCTTGCGCGCGCGCTTGCGAGCAAGCCACGCACGGCACCCTCGCGGGGCACGCCCAGCACCCGCGCTCACCCAGGCTTGTTCGTGCGCGTCGGCACTTCCCTCGCAGGTGGCGGGCGGGAAGTGGCCATGCCCCTTTCGGCTTTTTGAACCCTTAATTTTACATTATTCCCATGTTTTGACACATTTTTTGTACCACGAACTTTTTAAACCTAATTTTTTATTACCCAAAGATGTTTTAATTTTGATTCGATCACAGAAAACAACAACTTAAATATCCAATTACGATGTGAAATCATTAATTATTTGTTTTATTATGAATTTACATTTTACTTTTCCATTTAAATAATATTTGTGCCCATAGTTACAACAATTCATGGTGGCTCAGCGGCTGTGCCGTGGCCTATTTTTGGCACACGGAGGCAGCCCGTTTTTTGGCCATTTTTCTGCTGGGGGGTTTTGGCACCCCGACCTTCGGGCGCTAATTTTTGGGCGCGGCTGTGCCCGTGGCCTATTTTTGGCACACGGAGGCCGCCCGCAAAGTCTGGGGCCATTCCGAGTCCGGCGGACGAACTTCGCCCACGCCCCCCGCCAAGGCTATAGCCCACCCGTTTTTTGGCCATTTTTCCGCTGGGGGGTTTTGTCACCCCGACCTTCGGGCGCTAATTTTTGGGCGCGGCTGTGCCCGTGGCCTATTTTTGGCACACGGAGGCCGCCCGCAAAGTCTGGGGCCATTCCGAGTCCGGCGGACGAACTTCGCCCACGCCCCCCGCCAAGGCTATAGCCCACCCGTTTTTTGGCCATTTTTCCGCTGGGGGTTTTGGCACCCCGACCTTCGGGCGCTAATTTTTGGGCGCGGCTGTGCCCGTGGCCTATTTTTGGCACACGGAGGCCGCCCGCAAAGTCTGGGGCCATTCCGAGTCCGGCGGACGAACCTCGCCCACGCCCCCCGCCAAGGCTATAGCCCACCCGTTTTTTGGCCATTTTTCCGCTGGGGGGTTTTGGCACCCCGACCTTCGGGCGCTAATTTTTGGGCGCGGCTGTGCCCGTGGCCTATTTTTGGCACACGGAGGCCGCCCGCAAAGTCTGGGGCCATTCCGAGTCCGGCGGACGAACTTCGCCCACGCCCCCCGCCAAGGCTATAGCCCACCCGTTTTTTGGCCATTTTTCCGCTGGGGGGTTTTGGCACCCCGACCTTCGGGCGCTAATTTTTGGGCGCGGCTGTGCCCGTGGCCTATTTTTGGCACACGGAGGCCGCCCGCAAAGTCTGGGGCCATTCCGAGTCCGGCGGACGAACTTCGCCCACGCCCCCCGCCAAGGCTATAGCCCACCCGTTTTTTGGCCATTTTTCCGCTGGGGGGTTTGGCACCCCGACCTTCGGGCGCTAATTTTTGGGCGCGGCTGTGCCCGTGGCCTATTTTTGGCACACGGAGGCCGCCCGCAAAGTCTTGGGGGCATTTTGAACCCTTAATTTTACATTTTTCTCATGTTTTGACACATTTTTCGTACCACTAACTTTTTAAACCTAATATTTTTTACCATAAGACGTTTTAATTTTGATTCGACCACAGAAAACAACAACTTAAATATCCAATTACGATGTGAAATCATTAATTATTTGTTTTATTATTAATTTATATTTTACTTTGCCATTTAAATGATATTTGTGCCCATACTTACTAGAAATCAAATTGGCTCAGCGGTGGGTTTGAAACTTTATTTGTAATTTTGACCTCCAAGTAAAGGGTTCAAGCTGCAGCTAAATCTTCGTATCTTCTTTTCAAATATTAAGGCAACTTCCCGCGCAGGTAGCCACCATTCGCGCGGGAAATGGCAACGGGTAGGGGATGAGCAACCGAGTTGTTTTGGGGTAGATTTTTTGCAGACCTACAGCATGGGCATCCCACGCTCGCGCGCGAGGCTGCCCCCGCTGACGCGGCAGCGTAGAGCACGCTCCTGCACGAGGCTGCCCAAGCCCACTCGCGAGCAGGTCAGCGCGCGTGACGAGGGGCTGCCCGCTCGCGCGTGAGGCTGCCCATGCCCGAGCAGGGCATGCTTCACCCACTCGCGAGGAACAGGCACAGCTTGCCCGCGCGCGGCAGGCTGCGAGCAGCGCACGCTCGCGGGCAAGGGTGCAGCCCAGGCTCGCGCGGGGCATGCAGCAGGCAGTCGCGCGGAAAACTGCAGCGCGGGGTCGCGAGGCAAGCTGCCCGCGATCACGGGGAAGGCAGCGCGCGCTCGCCACCAAGGCAAGAAGCCCAAGCCCGCGCGAGGAAATCGGACCAGGCTTGCGCGCGCGCTTGCGAGCAAGCCACGCACGGCACCCTCGCGGGGCACGCCCAGCACCCGCGCTCACCCAGGCTTGTTCGTGCGCGTCGGCACTTCCCTCGCAGGTGGCGGGCGGGAAGTGGCCATGCCCCTTTCGGCTTTTTGAACCCTTAATTTTACATTATTCCCATGTTTTGACACATTTTTGTACCACGAACTTTTTAAACCTAATTTTTTATTACCCAAAGATGTTTTAATTTTGATTCGATCACAGAAAAACAACAACTTAAATATCCAATTACGATGTGAAATCATTAATTATTTGTTTTTATTATGAATTACATTTACTTTTCCATTTAAATAATATTTGTGCCATAGTTACAACAATTCATGGTGGCTCAGCGGCTGTGCCCGTGGCCTATTTTTGGCACACGGAGGCCAGCCCGTTTTTGGCCATTTTTCTGCTGGGGGGTTTTGGCACCCCGACCTTCGGGCGCTAATTTTTGGGCGCGGCTGTGCCCGTGGCCTATTTTGGCACACGGAGGCCGCCCGCAAAGTCTGGGCCATTCCGAGTCCGGCGGACGAACTTCGCCCACGCCCCCCGCCAAGGCTATAGCCCACCCGTTTTTTGGCCATTTTTCCGCTGGGGGTTTTGTCACCCCGACCTTCGGGCGCTAATTTTGGGCGCGGCTGTGCCCGTGGCCTATTTTTGGCACACGGAGGCCGCCCGCAAAGTCTGGGGCCATTCCGAGTCCGGCGGACGAACTTCGCCCACGCCCCCCGCCAAGGCTATAGCCCACCGTTTTTTGGCCATTTTTCCGCTGGGGGGTTTTGGCACCCCGACCTTCGGGCGCTAATTTTTGGGCGCGGCTGTGCCCGTGGCCTATTTTTGGCACACGGAGGCCGCCCGCAAAGTCTGGGGCCATTCCGAGTCCGGCGGACGAACCTCGCCCACGCCCCCCGCCAAGGCTATAGCCCACCCGTTTTTTGGCCATTTTTTCCGCTGGGGGTTTTGGCACCCGACCTTCGGGCGCTAATTTTTGGGCGCGGCTGTGCCCGTGGCCTATTTTTGGCACACGGAGGCCGCCCGCAAAGTCTGGGGCCATTCCGAGTCCGGCGGACGAACTTCGCCCACGCCCCCCACCAAGGCTATAGCCCACCCGTTTTTTGGCCATTTTTCCGCTGGGGGGTTTTGGCACCCCGACCTTCGGGCGCTACTTTTTGGGCGCGGCTGTGCCCGTGGCCTATTTTGGCACACGGAGGCCGCCCGCAAAGTCTGGGCCATTCCGAGTCCGGCGACGAACTTCGCCCACGGCCCCCGCCAAGGCTATAGCCCACCCGTTTTTTTGGCCATTTTTCCGCTGGGGGGTTTGGCACCCGACCTTCGGGCGCTAAGTTTGGGCGCGGCTGTGCCCGTGGCCTATTTTTGGCACACGGAGGCCGCCCGCAAAGTCTTGGGGGGCATTTTGAACCCTTAATTTTACATTTTTCTCATGTTTTGACACATTTTTCGTACCACTAACTTTTAAACCTAATATTTTTTTACATAAGACGTTTTAATTTTGATTCGACCACAGAAAACAAACAACTTAAATATCCATTACGATGTGAAATCATTAATTATTTGTTTTATTATAATTTATATTTTACTTTGGCTTTAAATGATATTTGTGCCCATACTTACTAGAAATCAATTGGCTCAGCGGTGGGTTTGAAACTTTATTTGTAATTTTGACCTCCAAGTAAGGGTTCAAGCTGCAGCTAAATCTTCGTATCTTCTTTTCAAATATTAAGGCAACTTCCCGCGCAGGTAGCCACCATTCGCGCGGGAAATGGCAACGGGTAGGGGATGAGCAACCGAGTTGTTTTGGGGTAGATTTTTGCAGACCTACAGCATGGGCATCCCACGCTCGCGCGCGAGGCTGCCCCCGCTGACGCGGCAGCGTAGAGCAC
>QWBT01001212.1:0-76824 GCA_004802465.1 Citrus hindsii | reverse complement strand
CCATTTCGAGTCCGGCGGACGAACTTCGCCCGCACCCCCCACCAAGGCTATAGCCCACCCGTTTTTTTGGCCATTTTACCGCTGGGGGGTCTGGTCCCCGACCTTTCGGGCGCTAATTTTTGGGCACGGTTGTGGCCCGAGACTCCCCGTGGTCATACCGAGGCCGCCCATAAGTCCTCGCCCCATTCCGAGTCTGGCGGACGAACTTCGCCCGCGCCCCCCACAAAGCTATAGCCCACCGTTTTTTTGGCCATTTTTCGCAAGGGGATTTTGCGCCCCGACCTTCGAGCGCCTAGTTTTGGGACCGGCTGTGCCCGAGACTCCTCAGGCACACCGAGGCCGCCCAGAAAGAATCGCCCCATTCCGAGTCCGCGGACGAACTCGCCTTCGCCACCCACCAAGGCTCTAGCCCACCGTTTTTTTGGCCATTTTCCGCTGGGGGGTTTTGGCGCCCCGACCTTCGGGCGCTTATTTTTGGGCGCGACTGTGCCCGCGGACTCCCCGCTGGCACACGGAGGACCCTCCTAAAGCCTGCCCCATTACGAGTCCAGCGGACGAGCTTCGCCCCCGCCCCCGCCCCCGCCCCCCACAAATGCTATAGCCCACCGTTTTTTTGGCCATTTTCCGCTGGGGAGTTTTGGTGCCCCAACCTTCGGGCGCTAATTTTTGGGCGCGGCTGTGCCCGAGACTCCCAGGGGCACATCGATGCTGCTCGCAAAGCTTCGCCCATTTCGAGTCCGGCGACGAACTTCGCCCGCGCCCCCCACCATGGCCATAGCCCACCCGTTTTTTTGGCCATTTTTCACTGGGGGGTTTTGTGCCCCAACCTTCGGGTGCTTATTTTTGGGTGCGACTGTGCCTGGGACTCCCCAAGGGTACACCGAGGCTGGCCGCAAAGCCTCGCACCATTTCGAGTACGGCGGACGAACTTCATCCGCGCCCCCCACCACGGCCATAGCCCACCCGTTTTTTTGGCCATTTTCCGCTGGGGGGTTTTGGCGCCCGACCTTAGGGTGCTTATTTTGGGCGCGGCTGTGCCTGGGACTCCCCAAGGGCAGGACCGAGGCTGCCCGCAAAGCCTAGTCTCATTTCGAGTCTGGCGGACGAACTTCGCCCGCGCCCCCCACCAAGGCTATAGCCCACCCGTTTTTTTGGCCATTTTCCGCTGGGGGGTTTGGCCACCTGACCTTCGGGAACTAATTATAGGTACGGCTATGCCCGCGACTCCCTGGGGCAAACCGAGGCCACCCGCAAAGCCTCGTCCCATTCCGATTCCGGCGGACGAACTTCGCCCGCCGCCCACCACCAAGGCGATAGCCCACCCGTTTTTTTGGCCATTTTCTGCTGAGGGGTTTTGGCACCCCGACCTTCGGGTGCTTATTTTTGGGCACGGCTGTGCCCAGGACTCCCCAGGGGCACACCGAGGCCGCCCGCAAAGCCTCGCCCCATTTCGAGTCCGGCGGACGAACTTCGCCCGCGCCTCGCATCAAGGCTATAGCCCACCCGTTTTTTTGGCCATTTTCTGCTGGGGGGTTTTGGCGCCGCGACCTTCGGGTGCTTATTTATGGGTGCGGCTGTGCCCGAGATTCCCCAGGGGCACACCGAGGCTGCCCGCAAAGCCTCGCCCCATTCCGAGTTCGTGTGACGAACTTCGCCCGCGCCCGCCACCAAGGCTATAGCCCACCCGTTTTTTTGGCCATTTTCCGCTAGGGGATTTTGGCGCCCCAACCTTCGAGCGCTAACTTTTGGGAACGGCTATGCCCGAGACTCCCCGGGGGCACACCGAGGCCGCCCACAAAGCCTCGTACCATTCTGAATCCGGCGGACGAACTTCGCCACGCCCCCCACCAAGGCTGTAACCCACCCGTTTTTTTGGCCATTTTCCGCTGGGGGGTTTTGGCGCCCCGGCCTTCGGTGCTTATTTTTGAGCGCGGCTGTGCCCGCGACTCCCGGCGGGCACACGGAGGCCCCTCCTAAAGCCTCGCCCCATTCCGAGTCCAGCGGACGAACTTCGCCCCCGCCCCCCACCAATGCTATAGCCCACCCGTTTTTTTTGGCCATTTTCCGCTGGGGAGTTTTGGCGCCCCGACCTTCGGGCGCTTATTTTTGGGCGCGGCAATGTCCGGGCCTCACCAGGGGCACACCGAGGCCGCCCGCAAAGCCTCGCCCCATTCCGAGTTCGGGTGACGAACTTCGCCCTCGCCCACCACCAAGGCTATAGCCCACCCGTTTTTTTGGCCATTTTCCGCGGGGGGGTTTAGGCGCCCTGACCTTCGGGCACTAATTTTTGGGCACGGCTGTGCCCGAGACTCCCCAAGGGCACACCAAGGCCGCCCGCAAAGCCTTGCACCATTCCGAGTCCGGCAGACGAACATCGCCCGCGCCCCCCACCAAGGCTGTAGCCCATTCGTTTTTTTGGCCATTTTCCGCAGGGGGTTTTGGCGCCCCGACCTTCGGGTGCTTATTTTTGGGCGCGGCTGTGCCCGGGACTCCCGACAGGCACACGGAGGCCCCTCCTAAAGCCTCGTCCCATTCCGAGTCCAGCGTACGAACTTTGCCCCTGCCCCCCACCAAGGCTATAGCCCACCCGTTTTTTTGGCCATTTTCCGCTGGGGGGTTTTGGCGCCCCGACCTTCGGGCACTAATTTATAGGCACGGCTGTGCCTGCGACTCCCTGGGGGCACGTCGAGGCCACCCGCAAAGCCTCGTCCCATTCCGATTCGGGCGGACGAACTTCGCCCGCACCCACCACCAAGGCGATGGCCCACCCGTTTTTTTGGCCATTTTCTACTGGGGGGTTTTGTTGTCCCGACCTTTGGGTGCTTATTTTTGGGCACGGCTGTGACCAGGGATCCCCAGGGGCACACCGAGGCTGCCCACAAAGCATCGCCCCATTTCGAGTCCGGCAGACGAACTTCGCCCGCGCCCCGCACCAAGGCTATAGCCCACCCGTTTTTTTGGCCATTTTCCGCTGGGGGGTTTTGGCGCCCCGACCTTCGGGTGCTTATTTTTGGGCGCGGCTGTGCCCGAGATTCGCTGGGGGCACACCGAGGCCGCCCCAAAGCCTCGCCCCATTCCGAGTTCGTGTGACGAACTTCGCCCGCGCCCGCCACTGAGGCAATAGCCCACCCCTTTTTTTGGCCATTTTCCGCTGGGGGGTTATGGCGCCCCGACCTTTGAGCGCTAACTTTTGGGCATGGCTATGCCTGAGACTCCCCGGGGGCGCACCGAGGCCGCCCGCAAAGCCTCGCACCATTCCTAGTCCGGTGGACGAACTTCGCCCGCACCCCCCACCAAGGCTGTAGCCCACCCGTTTTTTTGGCCATTTTCCGCCGGGGGGTTTTGGCGCACCGACCTTCGGGCGCTTATTTTTTGGCGCGGCTGTGTCCGTGACTCCCGGTGGGCACATGGAGGCCCCTCCTAAAGCCTCGCCCCATTCCGAGTCCAGCGGACGAACTTTGCCCCCGCCCCCCACCAAGGCTATAGCCCACCCTTTTTTTTGGCCATTTTCCGCTGGGGGGTTTTGGCGCCCCGACCTTCGGGCACTAATTTATAGGAACGGCTGTGCCCGCGACTCCCCGGGGGCACACCGAGGCCACCCGCAAAGCCTCGTCCCATTCCGATTCCGGCAGACGAACTTCGCCCGCACCCACCACCAAGGCGATAGCCCACCCGTTTTTTTTGGCCATTTTCTTCTGGGGGGTTTTGTGGTCCCGACCTTCGGGTGCTTATTTTTGGGCACGGCTGTGCCCAGGACTCCCCAGGGGCACACCGTGGCCGCCCGCAAAGCCTCGCCCCAATTCGAGTCCGGCGGACGAACTTCGCCCGCGCCCCGCACAAAGGCTATAGCCCACCCGTTTTTTTGGCCATTTTCCGCTGGGGGGTTTTGGCGCCCCGACCTTCGGGTGCTTATTTTTGGGCGCGGCTGTGCCTGAGATTCGTCGGGGGCACACCGAGGCCACCCGCAAAGCCTCGCCCCATTCCGAGTTCGTGTGACGAACTTCGCCCGCGCCCGCCACCAAGGCTATAGCCCACCCGTTTTTTTGGCCATTTTCCGCTGGGGGGTTTTGGCCCCCCGACCTTCGATCGCTAACTTTTGGGCATGGCTATGCCCGAGACTCCCCGGGGGCACACCAAGGCCGCCCGCAAAGCCTCGCACCATTCCTAGTCCGGCGGACAAACTTCGCCCATGCCCCCCACCAAGGCTGTAGCCCACCCGTTTTTTTGGCCATTTTCCGCTGGGGGGTTTTGGCGCCCCGACCTTCGGGCGCTTATTTTTCGGTGCGGCTGTACCCGTGACTCTCGGCGGGCACACGGAGGCCCCTCCTAAAGCCTCCCCCCCGCCCCCCACCAAGGCTATAGCCCACCCATTTGTTTGGCCATTTTCCGCTGGGGGGTTTTGGCGCCTCGACCTTCGGGGGCTTATTTTTGGGCACGGCTGTGCCCGGGACTGCCCAGGGGCAAACTGAGGCCACCCGCAAAGCCTCGCCCCATTTTGTGTCCGGCGGACAAACTTCGCCCGCGCCCCCCACCAAGGCTATAGCCCACCCGTTGTTTTGGCCATTTTCCGCTGGGGGGTTTTAGCGCCCCGACCTTCGGGTGCTTATTTTTGGGCACGGCTGTTCCCAAGAATCCTCAGGGGCACACCGAGGCTGTCCGATAAGCTTCACCCCATTTCGAGTCCGGCGGACGAACTTCGCCTTCGCCCCCCACCAAGGCTATAACCCACCCGTTTTTTTGGCCATTTTCCGCTGGGGGGTTTTGGCGCCCCGACCTTCGGGTGATTATTTTTGGGCACGGCTGTGTCCGGCCCTCCCTAGGGTCACACCGAGGCCGCTCACAAAGCCTCGCCCCATTCCGAGTTCGGGTGACGAACTTCGCCCTCGCCCGACACCAAGGCTATAGCCCACCCGTTTTTTTGGCCATTTTCCACTGGGGGTTTTAGGCGCCCCGACCTTCGGGCACTAATTTTTTGGCACGGCTGTACCCGAGACTCCCCGGGGGCACACCGAGGCTGCCCGCAAAGCCTCGTCCCATTCCGATTCCGGCGGACGAACTTCGCCCGCGCCCACCACCAAGGCGATAGCCCACCCGTTTTCTTGGCCATTTTCTGCTGGGGGGTTTTGGCGCCCCGACCTTCGGGGGCTTATTTTTGGGTGCGGCTGTGCCAAGGACTCCCCAGGGGTGCACTGAGGCCGACCGCAAAGCCTCGCCCCATTTCGAGTCCGGCGAACGAACTTCACCCGTGCCCTGCACCAAGGCTATAGCCCACCCATTTTTTTGGCCATTTTCCGCTAGGGGGTTTTGGTGCCCCGACATTCGGGCGCTTATTTTTGGGTGCGGCTGTGTCTGGGCCTCCATAGGGGCACACCGAGGCTGCCCGCAAAGCCGCGCCCCATTCCGAGTTCGGGTGACGAACGTCGCCCTCGCCCACCACCAAGGCTATAGCCCACCCGTTTTTTTGGCCATTTTCCGCTGGGGGGTTTTGGCGCCCCGACCTTCGGGCACTAATTTATGGGCACGGCTGTGCTCGCGACTCCCCCGGGGCACACCGAGGCCGCCCGCAAAGCCTCGCCCCATTCCGATTCCGGCGGACGAACTTCGCTGCGCCCCCCACCAAGGCTGTAGCCCACCCATTTTTTTGGCCATTTACCGCTGGGGGGTTTTGGCGCCCCGACCTTCGGGCGCTAATTTTTGGGCGCGGCTGTGCTCGGGACTCCCCAGGGGCACACCGAGGCTGCACGCAAAGCCTCGCCCCATTTCGAGTCCGGCGGACGAACTTTGCCCGCGCCCACCACCAAGGCTATAGCCCACCCATTTTTTTAGCCATTTTCTGCTGGGGGGTTTTGGGCCCCTGACCTTCGGGTGCTTATTTTTAGGTACGGCTGTGCCCTGGACTCCCCAGGGGCACACCTTTACCGCCCGCAAAGCCTCACCCCATTTCGAGTCCGGCGGACGAAATTTGCCCGCGCCCCGCACCAAGGCTTTAGCCCACCCGTTTTTTTGGCCATTTTCCGTTGGGGGGCTTTGGCGCCGCGACCTTCGGGTGCTTATTTTTGGGCCCGGCTGTGCCCGAGACTCCCCGGGGGCACACCTAGGCCGCCCGCAAAGCCTCGTCCCATTCCGTGTTCGGGTGACGAACTTCGCCCGAGCCCGCCACCAAGGCCATAGCGCACCCGTTTTTTTGGCCATTTTCCGCAACGGGGTTTAGGCGCCCCGACCTTCAAGCACTAATTTTTGGGCACGGCTATGCCCGAGACTCCCCGGGGGCACACCGAGGCCGCCCGCAAAGCCTCGCACCGTTCTGAGTCCGGTGGACGAACTTCGCCCGCGCCCCCCACCAAGGCTGTAGCCGACCCGTTTTTTTGGCCATTTTCCGCTGGGAGGATTGGCGCCCCGACCTTCGGGCGCTTATTTTTGGGTGCGGCTGTGCCCGCGACTCCCGCCGGGCACACGAAGGCCCCTCCTGAAGGCTCGCCCCATTCCGAGTCCAGCAGACGAACTTCGCCCCCGCCCCCCACCAAGGCTATAGCCCACCCGTTTTTTTGGCCATTTTCCCCTGGGGGGTTTTGGCGCCTCGACCTTCGGGGGCTTATTTTTGGGCACGGCTGTGCCCGGGACTCCCCAGGGGCACACCGAGGCCGCCCGCAAAGCCTCGCCCCATTTCGTGTCCGGCGGATGAACTTCGCCCGTGCCCCCCACCAAGGCTATCGCCCACCCGTTGTTTTGGCCATTTTCCGCAGGGGGTTTAGGCGCCCCGACCTTCGGGAGCTTATTTTTGGGCACTGCTGTTCCTGGGAATCCCTAGGGGCACACCAAGGAGGTCTGCAAAGCGTCGCCCCATTTCAAGTCCGGCGGACGAACTTCGCCCGTGCCCCCCACCAAGGCTATAGCCCACCCGTTTTTTTGCCCATTTTCCGCTGGGGGGTTTTGGCGCCCCAACCTTCGGGCGCTTATTTTTGAGCGCGGCTGTGCCCAAGCCTCCCCAGGGGCACACCGAGGCTGCCCGCAAATCCTCGCCCCATTAGAAGTTCGGGTGACGAACTTCGCCCGCGCCCACCACCAAGGCTATAGCCTACCCGCTTTTTTGGCCATTTTCCGCTGGGATGTTTTGGCACCCCGACCTTCTGGCACTAATTTTTGGGCACGGCTATGCCCGAGACTTCCCGGGGGTATAGCGAGGCCGCTCGCAAAGCCTCGCCCCATTCTGAGTCCGGCGGACGAACATCGCCCGCGCCCCCCACCAAGGCTATAGCCCACCTGTTTTTTTGGCCTTTTTCCGCTGGGGGCTTCTGGCACCCCGACCTTCGGGCGCTTATTTTTCGGTGTGGCTGTGCCCGCATCTCCTAGTGGGCACACTGAGGCCCCTCGAAAAGTCTCGCTCCATTTCGAGTCCGGCGGACGAACTTCGCCCGCCCCCCCCACCAAGGCTATAGCCCATCCATTTTTTTGGCCTTTTTCCGCTGGGGGCATTTGGCACCCCGGCCTTCAGGCGCTCAGTTTTGGGCGCTGCTGTGACCGCAACTCCAAGCAGGCACACAAAGGCCCCTTGCAAAGTCTCGCCCCATTCCGAGTCCGGCGGACGAACTTCGCCCGCGCCCCTCACCAAGGCTATAGCCCACCCGTTTTTTTGGCCTTTTTCCGCTGGGGGCTTTTGGCACGCTGACCTTCGTGTGCTTATTTTTTGGTGTGGCTTTGCCCGTGACTTCCTACAGGAACACGGAGGCCCCTCGCAAAGTCTCGCCCCATTCCGAGACCGGCGGACGAACTTCGCCCCCCCCCACCAAGGCTATAGTCCACTCATTTTTTTGGCCTTTTTCCGCTGGGGGCTTTTGGCACCCCGACCTTCGGGCGCTTGTATTTGGGCGCGGCTGTGCCCACGACTCCCCGTGGGCACACGGAGGCCCCTCGTAAAGTCTCACCCCATTCCAAGTCCGGCGGACGAACATCGCCCGCGCCCCCCACCAAGGCTATTGTCCACCCGTTTTTTTGGCCTTTTCCGCTGAAGGCTTTTGGCACCCCGACCTTCAGGCGCTTATTTTTGGGCGTGGCTGTGACCGCGACTCCAAACAGGCACACAGAGGCCCCTTGCAAAGTCTCGCCCCATTCCGAGTTCGGCGGACAAACTTCACCCGCGCCCCCCACCAAGGCTATAGCCCACCCGTTTTTTTGGCCTTTTTCCGCTGGGGGCTTTTGGCACGCTGACCTTCGTGCGCTTATTTTTGGGTGTGGCTTTGCCTGCGACTCTCTGCGGGCACACGGAGGCCCCTCACAAAGTCTCACCCCATTCCGAGTCCGGCGGACGAACTTCGCCCGCCCCCCCCCCACTAAGGCTATAGCCCACCCGTTTTTTTGGCCTTTTTCCGCAGGGGGCTTTTGGTACCCCGACCTTCGGCCACTTATTTTTGGGCAGGGCTGTGCCCGCAACTCCCAGCGGGCACACTGAGGCCCGTTGCAAAGTCTCGCCCCATTCCGAGACCGGTGGACGAACTTCGCCTGCGCCCCCCACCAAGGCTATAGCCTACCCGTTTTTTTGGCGTTTTCCCGCTGGGGGCTTTTGGCACCCGGACCTTCGGGCACTTATTTTTGGGAACGGTTGTGCCCGCGACTCCCAGTAGGCACACGAAGGCCCCTCCTAAAGTCTCGCCCCATTCCGAGTCCGGCGGACGAACTTCGCCCGCGCCGCCCACCAAGGCTATAGCCCACCCGTTTTTTTGGCCTTTTTCCGCTGGGGGCTTTTGGCACCCCGACCTTCGGGCGCTTATTTTTGGGCGCGGCTGTGCCCGCGTATCCCCGAGTGCGCACGGAGGCCCCTCGCAAAGTCTCGCCCCATTCCGAGTCCGGCGGACGAACTTCGCCCGCGCCCCCCACCAAGGCTGTAGCCCACCCATTTTTTTGGCTTTTTTCCTCTGGGGGATTTTGGCACCCCGACCCTCGGGCGCTTATTTTTGGGTACGGCTGTGCCCGCGACTCCCTACAGACACACGGAGGCCCCTCGCTAAGTATCGTCCCATTCTTAGACTAGCGGACGAACTTCGCCTGCGCCCCCCACAAAGGCTATAGCCCACCCGTTTTTTGGCCTTTTTCCGTTGGGGTTTTTGACACCCCGACCTTCGGGTGCTTCTATTTGGGCACGGTTGTGCCCGTGACTCCCCGTGGGCACACGGAGGCCCCTCGCAATGTCTCACCCCATTCCAAGTCCGGCGGACGAACTTCGCCTGCGCCCCCACCAAGGCTGTAGCCCACCCATTTTTTTGGCCTTTTTCCTCTGGGGGATTTTGGCACCCCCCGACCCTCGGGCGCTTATTTTTGGGTGCGGCTGTGCCCGCGACTCCCTACAGACACACGGAGGCCCCTCGCTAAGTATCGTCCCATTCTTAGACCAGCGGACGAACTTCGCCTGCGCCCCCCACCAAGGCTATAGCCCACCCGTTTTTTTGGCCTTTTTCCGATGGGGTTTTTGACACCCCGACCTTCGGGTGCTTCTATTTGGGCACGGTTGTGCCCGTGACTCCCCGTGGGCACACGGAGGCCCCTCACAAAGTCTCACCCCATTCCGAGTCCGGCGGACGAACTTCGCCTGCGCCCCCTACAAGGCTATAGCCCACCCGTATTTTTGGCCTTTTTCCGCTGGGGGCTTTTGGCTCCCCGACCTTCAGGCGCTTATTTTTTGGCATGGCTGTGACTGCGACTCCAAGCAGGCACACGGAGGCCCCTTGCAAAGTCTTGTCCCATTCCGAGTCCGGCGGACGAACTTCGCCCGCGCCCCCCACCAAGGCAATAGCCCACCCGTTTTTTTGGCCTTTTTCCTCTGGGGGCTTTTGGCATGCCGACCTTCGTGCGCTTATTTTTGGGTACGGCTTTGTTCGCGACTCTCCGCGGGCACACGGAGGCCCCTCACAAAGTCTCGCCCCATTCCGAGTCCAGCAAATGAACATCGCCCGCCCCCCCCCCACCAAGGCTATAGCCCCCCCATTTTTTTGGCCTTTTTCCGTAGGGGGCCTTTGGAACCCCGACCTTCGGCCACTTATTTTTGGGCGGGGCTATGCCCGCAACTCCCAGCAGGCACACTGAGGCCCGTCGCAAAGTCTCGCCCCATTCCGAGACCGGTGGACAAACTTCGCCTGCGCCCCCCACCAAGGCTATAGCCCACCCGTTTTTTTGGCGTTTTTCCGCTGGGGGCTTTTGGCATCCCGATCTTCAGGTGGTTATTTTTGGGAACGGTGGTGCCCGCGACTGCCTACGGGCACACGAAGGCCCCTCCTAAAGTCTCGCCCTATTCTGAGTCCGGCGGACGAACTTCGCCCGCGCCCCCCACCAAAGCTATCGCCCATCCGTTTTTTTGGCCTTTTTCTGCTGGGGGCTTTTGGCACCCCGACCTTCAGGCGCTTATTTTTGGGCGCGGCTGTGACCGCGGCAGGCACACAGAGGCCCCTTGCAAAGTCTCGCCCCATTCCGAGTCCGGCGGAAGAACTTCGCCTGCGCCCCCCACCAAGGCTATAGCCCACCCGTTTTTTTGGCCTTTTTCCGCTGGGGGCTTTTGGCATGCTGACCTTTGTGCGCTTATTTTTGGGTACGACTTTGCCCGTGACTCTCCGCGGGCACACGGAGGCCCCTCACAAAGTCTCGCCCCATTCCGAGTCCGGCGGACGAACTTCGCCCGCCCCCCCCCCCACTAAGGCTATAGCCCATCCGTTTTTTTGGCGTTTTTCCGCTGGGGGCTTTTGGCAGCCCGACCTTCAGGCGCTTATTTTTGGGCGCGGCTGTGACCGCGACTCCAAGCTGGCACACAGAGGCCCCTTGCAAAGTCTCGCCCCATTCCGAGTCCGGTGGACGAACTTTGCCTACGCCCCCCACCAAGGCTATAGCCCACCCGTTTTTTTGGCCTTTTTCCGCTGGGGGCTTTTGGCACGCTGACCTTTGTGCGCTTATTTTTGGGTGTGGCTTTGCCCGCGACTTCCTACAGGTACACGGAGGCCCCTCGCAAAGTCTCGCCCCATTCCGAGTCCAGCGGACGAACTTCGCCCGCCCCCCCCCCCCCCCGCACTAAGGCTATAGCCCACCCGTTTTTTTGGCCTTTTTCCGCAGGGGGCTTTTGGCACCCCGACCTTCGCCCACTTATTTTTGGGCGGGGCTATGCCCGCAACTCCCAGCGGGCACACTGAGGCCCGTCGCAAATTCTCGCCCCATTCGGAGACCGGTGGATGAACTTCGCCTGTGCCCCCCACTAAGGCTATAGTCCACTAGTTTTTTTGGTGTTTTTCCGCTGGGGGCTTTTGGCACCCCGACCTTCGGGCGCTTATTTTTGGGAACGGCTGTGCCCGCGACTCCCTGCAGGTACACGAAGGCCCCTCCTAAAGTCTCGCCCCATTCCGAGTCCGGCGGACGAATTTTGCCCGCGCCCCCCACCAAGGCTATAGCCCACCTGGCTTTTTGGCCTTTTTCCGCTGGGGGCTTTCGGCACCCCGACCTTCGGGCGCTTATTTTTGGGAGCGGCTGTGCCCACGTATCCCCGCGTGCGAACGGAGGCCCCTCGCAAAGTCTCGCCCCATTCCGAGTCCGGCGGACGAACTTCGCCCGCGCCCCCCACCAAGGCTATAGCCCACCCATTTTTTTGGCCTTTTTCCTCTGGGGGATTTTGGCAACCTGACCTTCGGGCGCTTATTTGTGGGCGCGGCTGTGCCCGCGACTCCCTACAGACACACGGAGGCCCCTTGCTAAGTATCGTCCCAGTCTTAGATCAGCGGACGAACTTCGCCCGCGCCCCCCACCAAGGTTATAGCCCACCCGTTTTTTTGGCCTTTTTCCGTTGGGGTTTTTGGCCGTGACTCCCCGTGGCTACACGGAGGCCCCTCGCAAAGTCTCACCCCATTCCGAGTCCGGTGGACGAACTTCGCCTGCGCCCCCTACCGAGGTTATAGCCCACCCGTTTTTTTGGCCTTTCTCCGCTGGGGGATTTTTGGCACCCCGACCTTCAGGCACTTATTTTTGGGCATGGCTGTGACCGCGACTCTAAGCAGGCAGACGGAGGCCCCTTGCAAAGTCTCGCCCCATTCCGAGTCCGGCGGACGAACTTCGCCCGCGCCCCCCACCAAGGCTAGAGCCCACCCGTTTTTTTGGCCTTTATCCGCTGGGGGCTTTTGGCACGCCGACCTTCGTGCGCTTATTTTTGGGTACGGCTTTGTCCGCGACTCTCCGCGGGCACACGGAGGCCCCTCACAAAGTCTCGCCCCATTCCGAGTCCGGCGAATGAACTTCGCCCGCCCCCCCCCCCCCACCAAGGCTATAGCCCACCCATTTTTTTGGCCTTTTTCCGCAGGGGGCCTTTGGAACCCCGACCTTCGGCCACTTATTTTTGGGTGGGGCTGTGCCCACAACACCCAGTAGGTACACTGAGGCCCGTCGTAAAGTCTCATCCCATTCCGAGACCGGTGGACGAACTTCGCCTGCGCCCCCCACCAAGGATATAGCCCACCCGTTTTTTTGGCCTTTTTCCGCTGGGGGCTTTTGGCACCCCGACCTTTAGGCGCTTATTTTTGGGCGCAGCTGTGACCGCGACTCCAAGCAGGCAAATAGAGGCCCCTTGCAAAGTCTCGCCCCATTCCGAGTCCGGCGGACGAACTTCACCTGCGCCCCCCACCAAGGCTATAGCCCACCCGTTTTTTTGGCCTTTTTCCGCTGGGGGCTTTTGGCACGCTGACCTTTGTGCGCTTATTTTTGGGTGTGGCTTTGCCCGAGACTGTCCGCAGGCACACGGAGCCCCCTCACAAAGTCTCGCCCCATTTCGAGTCCGGCGGACGAACTTCGGCCGCCCCCCCCCCCACCAAGGCTATAGCCCACCCATTTTTTTGGCCTTCTTCCGCAGAGTGCTTTCGGCACCCCGACTTTCGGCCACTTATTTTTGGGAGGGGCTGTTCCTGCAACTCCCAGCGGGTACACTGAGGCCCGTCGCAAAGTCTCGCCCCATTCTGAGACCAGTGGACGAACTTCGCATGCGCCCCCCACCAAGGCTATTGCCCACCCGTTTTTTTGGTGTTTTCCCGCTGGGGGCTTTTGGTACCCCGACCTTCGGGCACTTATTTTTGGGAACGGTGGTGCCCGCGACTCCCTACAGGCACACGAAGGCCCCTCCTAAAGTCTCACCCCATTCCGAGTCCGGCGGACGAACTTCGCCCGCGCCCCCCACCAAGGCTATCGCCCATCTGTTTTTTTTGCCTTTTTCCGTTGGGGGCTTTTGGCACGCCGACCTTCAGGCGCTTATTTTTGGGCGCGGATGTGACCGCGACTCCAAGCAGGCACACAGAGGCCCCTTGCAAAGTCTCACCCCATTCCGAGTCCGGCGGACGAACTTCGCCTACGCCCCCCACCAAGGCTATAGCCCACTGCTTTTTTGGCCTTTTTCCGCTGGGGGCTTTTGGCACGCTGACCTTTGTGCGCTTATTTCTGGGTGTGGCTTTGCCCGCGACTCTCCGCGGGCACACGGAGGCCCCTTGCAAAGTCTCGTCCCATTCCGAGTCCGGCGGACGAACTTCGCCCGCGCCCCCCACCAAGGCTATAGCCCACCCATTTTTTTGGCCTTTTTCCGCTGGGCGCTATTGGCACCCCGACCTTCGGGCGATTGTATTTGGGCGTGGCTGAGCCCACGACTCCCCGTGGGCACGCGGAGGTCCCTCGCAAAGTCTCGCCCCATTCCGAGTCCGGCGGACGAACTTCGCCCGCCCTCCCACCAAGGCTATAGCCCACCCGTTTTTTTGGCCTTTTTCCGCAGGGGGCCTTTGGCACCCCGACCTTCGGCCACTTATTTTTGGGTGGGGCTGTGCTCGCAACTCCCAGCGGGTACACTGAGGCCCGTCGCAAAGTCTCACCCCATTCCGAGACCGGTGGATGAACTTCGCCCGCGCCCCCCACCAAGGCTATAGCCCACTCGTTTTTTTGGCGTTTTTTCGCTGGGGGCTTTTGGCACCCCGACCATCGGGCGCTTATTTTTGGGTACGGTTGTGCCCGCGACTCCCTACGGGCACACGGAGGCGCCTCCTAAAGTCTCGCCCCATTCCAAGTCCGGCGGACGAACTTCGCCCGCGCCCCCCACCAAGGCTATAGCCCACCCGTTTTTTTGGCCTTTTTCCGCTGGGGGCTTTTGGCACCCCGACCTTCGGGTGCTTATTTTTGGGCGCGGCTGTGCCCGCGACTCCCCGTGGGTGCACGGAGGCCCCTCGCAAAGTCTCGGCCCATTCCGAGTCCGGCGGACGTAGTTCGCCCGCGCCCCCCACCAAGGCTATAGCCCACCCATTTTTCCGGCTTTTTTCCTCTGGGGGATTTTGGCACCCCGACCTTCGGGCGCTTATTTTTGGGCGTGGCTGTGCCTGCAACTCCCTACAGGCACACGGAGGCCCCTCGCTAAGTATCGCCCCATTCCGAGATCGGCGAACGAACTTCGCCTGCGCCCCCCACCAAGGCTATAGCCCACCCGTTTTTTTGGCCTTTTTCCGCTGGGGGCTTTTGGCACCCCGACCTTCGGGCACTTCTATTTGGGCATGGTTGTGCCCGTGACTCCCTGTGGGCACACGGAGGCCCCTCGCAAAGGCTAGCCCCATTCCGAGTTCGGCGGATGAACTTCGCCCGCGCCCCCCTCCAAGGCTATAGCCCACCCGTTTTTTTGGCCTTTTTCCGCTGGGGGCTTCTGGCACCCCGACCTTCGGTCTCTTATTTTTGTGCGTGGCACTACCTGCGACTCCCCTCAGGCACACGGTGGCCACTTACAAAGTCTTGCCCCGTTCCGAGTCAGGTGGACGAACTTCGCCCGAGCCCTCCACCAAGGCCATAGCCCACTGGTTTTTTTGAACTTTTTCCGCTGGGTGCTTTTGGCACCGTGACCTTCGGGCACTTATTTTTGGGTACGGCTGTGCCTGCGACTCCCTGCGGGCACATGGAGGCCCCTGCTAAAGTCTTGCCCCATTCCGAGTCCGGCGGATGAACTTTGCCCGCGCCCTCTACCAAGGCTATAGCCCACCCGGTTTTTTGGCCTTTTTCCGCTGGCACGCCGACCGTCGGCCACTTATTTTTGGGAGTGGCTGTGCCCGCGACTCCCCGCGGGCACACGGAGGCCCGTTGCAAAGTCTCGCCCCATTTCGGGTCCGGCGGACGAACTTCGCCCGCGCCCCCCACCAAGGCTATAGCCCACTTGTTTTTTTGGCCTTCGTCCGCTGGGGGCTTTTGGTACCCCGACCTTCGGGCGCTTATTTTTGGGCGCGGCTGTACCAGCGACTACCCGCGGGCACACAAAGACCCCTTGCAAAGTCTCGCCCCATTCCGAGTCCGGCGGACGAACTTTGCCCGCGCCCCCAACAAAGGATATAGCCCACCCGTTTTTTTGGCCATTTTCCGCTGGGGGGTTTTGGCGCCCCGACCTTCGGGTGCTAATTTTTGGGTGCGGCTGTGCCCGGGACTCCCTGGGAGTATACCGAGGCCACCCACAAAGCCTTGCCTCATTCCGAGTCCGGCAGACGAACTTCTCCTGCGCCCCCCACCGAGGCTATAGCCCACCTGTTATTTTGGCCTTTTTCCGCTGAGGGCGTTTGGCACCCTGACCTTCGGGCACTTAATTTTGGGCACGGCTTTGGCCTCAACTCCCTGCAAGAACATGGAGGCCCCTAGCAAAGTCTCGCCCCATTCCGAGTTCGGCGGACGAACTTCGCCCGCACCCGCCACCAATGCTATAGCCCACCCGTTTTTTTAGCCTTTTGCCGCTGGGGGCTTTTGGCACCCCAACCTTCGGGTGCTTATTTTTGGACGCGGCTACGTCCGCGACTCCCTACGGGTACACAAAGACCACTTGTAAAGTCTCGACCCATTCCGAGTCCGGCGGACGAACTTCGCCCGCGCCCCCCACCAAGGCTGTTGCCCACCCGTCTTTTTGGCCTTTTTCCGCTGCGGACTTTTAGCACCCCCACCTTGGGGCACTTATTTTTGGACACGGCTGTGCCCACGACTCCCTGCGGGCACACCGATGCCCCCCGCAAAGCCTCTCCCCATTCCGAGTTCAGCGGACGAACTACGCCCTCGCCCCCCGCCAAGGCTATAGCCCACCCCTATTTTTGGCCTTTTTCCGCTGAGGGCTTTTGGCACCCCGCCCGTCGAGTGCTTATTTTTGGGCGCGGCTGTGCCCGCGACTCCCCGGGGGCACAATGAGGCCGCTTGCAAAGCCTCGCCCCTTTCCGAGTCTGGCGGACGAACTTCGCCTACGCCCCCCACCAAGGCTATAGCCAACCCGTTTTTTTGGCCATTTTCTGCTGGGGGCTTTTGGGAGCCCGACCTTCGGTTGCTATTTTTTGGCGCGGCTGTGCCCGCGACTCCCCGGGGGTGCACAAAGGCCGCTCGCAAAGCCTCGCCCCATTCCGAGTCCGGCGGACGAACTTTGCCCGCGCCCCCTGCCAAGGCTATAGCCCACCCGTTTTTTTGGCCTTTTTCCGTTGGGGTCTTTTGGGAGCCCGACCTTCAGGCACTTATTTTTGGGCGCGGCTGGCCCCATAACTCCCCGGGGGCACACCGAGACTGCTCGCAAAGCCTCACCCCATTCCGAGTCCGGCGGACGAACTTCTCCCGTGCCACTCACCAAGGCTATAGCCTACCCGTTTTTTTGGCCATTTTCCGCTGGCGGCTGATGGGAGCCCGACCTTCGGGAGCTTATTTTTGGGCGCGGCTATGCCCGCGACTCCCTGGGGGCACAATGAGGCCGCTCGCAAAGCCTCGCCCCATTCCGAGTCTGGCGGACGAACTTCGCCTGCGCCCCCACCAAGGCTATAGCCAACCCGTTTTTTTGGCCATTTTCTGCTGGGGGCTTTTGGGAGCCTGACCTTCGGTTGCTATTTTTTGGCGCGGCTGTGCCCGCGACTCCCTGGGGGTGCACAAAGGCCGCTCGCAAAGCCTCGTCCCATTCCGAGTCCGGCGGACGAACTTTGCCCGCGCCCCCCACCAAGGCTATAGGCCACCTATTTTTTTTGCCTTTTTCTGCTGGGGTCTTTTGGGAGCCCGACCTTCGGGCACTTATGTTTGGGCGCGGCTGGCCCCGTAACTCCCCGGGGGCACACCGAGACTGCTCGCAAAGCCTCACCCCATTCCGAGTCCGGCGGACGAACTTCTCCCGTGCCACTCACCAAGGCTATAGCCTACCCGTTTTTTTGGCCATTTTCCGCTGGCGGCTGATGGGAGCCCGACCTTCGGGAGCTTATTTTTGGGCGCGGCTGTGCCCGCGACTCCCCAGGGGCACACCGAGGCCGCTCGCAAAGCCTCGCCCCCTTCCGAGTCTGGCGAACGAACTGCGCCTTCGCCCCCCACCAAGGCTATAGCGCACCCGTTTTTTTGGCCTTTTTCCGCTGGCGGCTGATTGGAGCCCGACCTTCAGGAGCTTATTTTTGGGTGCGGCTGTGCCTGCGACTCCCCAAGGGCACACCGAGGCAGCTCGCAAAGCCTCACCCCATTCCGAGTCCGGCGGACAAACTTCGCCCGCGCCCCCCACCAAGGCTATAGGCCACCTGTTTTTTTGGCCATTTTCTGCTGGGGGCTTTTGGGAGCCCGACCTTCGGTTGCTATTTTTTGGCGCGGCTGTGCCCGCGACTCCCCGGGGGTGCACAAAGGCCGCTCGCAAAGCCTCGCCCCATTCCGAGTCCGGCGGACGAACTTTGCCCGCGCCCCCTGCCAAGGCTATAGCCCACCCGTTTTTTTGGCCTTTTTCCGTTGGGGTCTTTTGGGAGCCCGACCTTCAGGCACTTATTTTTGGGCGCGGCTGGCCCCATAACTCCCCGGGGGCACACCGAGAGTGCTCGCAAAGCCTCACCCCATTCCGAGTCCGGCGGACGAACTTCTCCCGTGCCACTCACCAAGGCTATAGCCTACCCGTTTTTTTGGCCATTTTCCGCTGGCGGCTGATGGGAGCCCGACCTTCGGGAGCTTATTTTTGGGCGCGGCTATGCCCGCGACTCCCTGGGGGCACAATGAGGCCGCTCGCAAAGCCTCGCCCCATTCCGAGTCTGGCGGACGAACTTCGCCTGCGCCCCCACCAAGGCTATAGCCAACCCGTTTTTTCGGCCATTTTCTGCTGGGGGCTTTTGGGAGCCTGACCTTCGGTTGCTATTTTTTGGCGCGGCTGTGCCCGCGACTCCCTGGGGGTGCACAAAGGCCGCTCGCAAAGCCTCGTCCCATTCCGAGTCCGGCGGACGAACTTTGCCCGCGCCCCCCACCAAGGCTATAGGCCACCTGTTTTTTTTGCCTTTTTCTGCTGGGGTCTTTTGGGAGCCCGACCTTCGGGCACTTATTTTTGGGCGCGGCTGGCCCCGTAACTCCCCGGGGGCACACCGAGACTGCTCGCAAAGCCTCACCCCATTCCGAGTCCGGCGGACGAACTTCTCCCGTGCCACTCACCAAGGCTATAGCCTACCCGTTTTTTTGGCCATTTTCCGCTGGCGGCTGATGGGAGCCCGACCTTCGGGAGCTTATTTTTGGGCGCGGCTGTGCCCGCGACTCCCTAGGGGCACACCGAGGCCGCTCGCAAAGCCTCGCCCCCTTCCGAGTCTGGCGGACGAACTGCGCCTTCGCCCCCCACCAAGGCTATAGCGCACCCGTTTTTTTGGCCTTTTTCCGCTGGCGGCTGATGGGAGCCCGACCTTCAGGAGCTTATTTTTGGGTGCGGCTGTGCCTGCGACTCCCCAAGGGCACACCGAGGCAGCTCGCAAAGCCTCACCCCATTCCGAGTCCGGCGGACAAACTTCGCCCGCGCCCCCCACCAAGGCTATAGGCCACCTGTTTTTTTTGCCTTTTTCTGCTGGGGTCTTTTGGGAGCCCGACCTTCGGGCACTTATTTTTGGGCGCGGCTGGCCCCGTAACTCCCCGGGGGCACACCGAGACTGCTCGCAAAGCCTCGCCCCATTCCGAGTCCGGCGGACGAACTTCGCCCTTGCCCCCCACCAAGGCTATAGCCCACTCGTTTTTTTGGCCATTTTCCGCTGGCGGCTGATGGGAGCCCGACCTTTAGGAGCTTATTTTTGGGCGCGGCTGTGCCCGCGACTCTTCGGGGGTACACAAAGGCCACTCACAAAGCCTCGTCCCATTCCGAGTCCGGCGGACGAACTTTGCCCGCGCCCCCCACCAAGGCTATAGCCCACACGTTTTTTTGGCCATTTTCCGCTGGGGGCTTTTGGGAGCCCGACCTTCGGGCGCTTATTTTTTGGCGCGGCTGTGCCCGTGACTCCCCGGGGGCACACCGAGGCCGCTCGCAAAGCCTCACCCCATTCCGATTCCGGCAGACGAACTTCGCCCGCGCCCCCCACCAAGGCTATAGCCCACCCGTTTGTTTGGCCATTTTCCGCCGGGGGCTTTTCGGAGCCCGACCTTTGGGCGCGGCAGTTCCTGCGACTCCCCGCAGACACACCGAGGCCCCTTGAAAAGTCTCGCCCTACTCCTAGTCCAGCGGACGAACTTCGCCAGTGCCCCCCACCAAGGCTATATCCCACCGGTCTTTTTGGCCTTTTTCCGCTTGGGCTTTTGGCACCCTGACCTTCGGCCACTTATTTTAGGGCCAGGCTGTTCCCGCGACTCACCGCGGGCACACCGAGGCCCCTCGGAAAGTGTCACCCCATTCCGAGTCCGGCGGACGAACTTCGCCCGCGCCCCCCACCAAGGCTGTTGCCCACCCGTCTTTTTGGCCTTTTTCCGCTGCGGACTTTTAGCACCCCCACCTTGGGGCACTTATTTTTGGACACGGCTGTGCCCACGACTCCCTGCGGGCACACCGATGCCCCCCGCAAAGCCTCTCCCCATTCCGAGTTCAGCGGACGAACTACGCCCTCGCCCCCCGCCAAGGCTATAGCCCACCCCTATTTTTGGCCTTTTTCCGCTGAGGGCTTTTGGCACCCCGCCCGTCGAGTGCTTATTTTTTGGCGTGGCTGTGACCGCGACTCCCCGCGGGTACACCGAGACCCCTCGAAAAGCCTCTCCCCATTCCGAGTCCGGCAGACGAACTTCGCCCGCACCCCAACCAAGGCTATAGCCCACCTGTTTTTTGGCCATTTTCCGCCGGGAGCTTTTCAGAGCCCGACCCTTGGGCGCTTATTTTTGGGCGCGGCAGTTCCTGTGACTCCCCGCAGACACACCGAGGCCCCTTGCAAAGCCTCGTCCTACTCCGAGTCCGGCGGACGAACTTCGGCAGCGCCCCCCACCAAGGCTATAGCCCACCGGTCTTTTTGGCCTTTTTTCGCTGGGGCTTTTGGCACCCCGACCTTCGGCCGCTTATTTTAGGGCCCGGCTGTTCCCGCGACTCACCGCGGGCACACCGAGGCCCCTCGGAAAGTGTCACCCCATTCCGAGTCCGGCGGACGAACTTCGCCCGCGCCCCCCACCAAGGCTGTTGCCCACCAGTCTTTTTGGCCTTTTTCCGCTGCGGACTTTTAGCACCCCCACCTTGGGGCACTTATTTTTGGACACGGCTGTGCCCACGACTCCCTGCGGGCACACCGATGCCCCCCGCAAAGCCTCTCCCCATTCCGAGTTCAGCAGACGAACTACGCCCTCGCCCCCCCGCCAAGGCTATAGCCCACCCCTATTTTTGGCCTTTTTCCGCTGGGGGCTTTTGGCACCCCGCCTGTCGAGTGCTTATTTTTTGGCGTGGCTGTGACCGCGACTCCCCGCGGGCACACCGAGACCCCTCAAAAAGCCTCTCCCCATTCCAAGTCCGGCGGACGAACTTCACCCGCGCCCCCCCACCAAGGCTATAGCCCACCCGTTTTTTTCGCCATTTTCCGCTGGAAGCTTTTCAGAGCCCGACCCTCGGGCGCTTATTTTTGGGCGCGGCAGTTCCTGCGACTCCCCGCAGACACACCGAGGCCCCTTGCAAAGCCTCGCCCTACTCCGAGTCCGGCGGACGAACTTCGGCAGCGCCCCCCGCCAAGGCTATAGCCCACCGGTCTTTTTGGCCTTTTTCCGCTGGGGCTTTTGGCACCCCGACCTTCGGCCGCTTATTTTAGGGCCCGGCTGTTCCCGCGACTCACTTCGGGCACACCGAGGCCCCTCGGAAATTGTTACCCCATTCCGAGTCCGGCGGACGAACTTCGCCCGCGCCCCCCACCAAGGCTGTTTCCCACCAGTCTTTTTGGTCTTTTTCCGCTGCGGACTTTTAGCACCCCCACCTTGGGGCACTTATTTTTGGACACGGCTGTGCCCACGACTCCCTACAGGCGCACCGATGCCCCCCGTAAAGCCTCTCCCCATTCCGAGTTCAGCGGACGAACTACGCCCTCGCCCCCCGCCAAGGCTATAGCCCACCCCTATTTTTGGCCTTTTTCCGCTGGGGGCTTTTGGCACCCCGACCGTCGAGTGCTTATTTTTTGGCGTGGCTGTGACCGCGACTCCCCGCGGGCACACCGAGACCCCTCGAAAAGCCTCTCCCCATTCCGAGTCCGGCGGACGAACTTCGTCCGCGCCCCCCACCAAGGCTATAGCCCACCCGTCTTTTTTGGTCATTTTCCGCTGGGGGCTTTTGGGAGCCCGATCTTCGGGCGCTTATTTTTGGGTCCGGCTGTGCCTACGACTCCCCAGGGGCACATCGAGGCCACTCGTAAAGCCTCCCCCCATTCCGAGTCCGGCGGACGAACTTCGCACGCGCCTCCCACCAAGGCTATAGCCCACCAGTTTTTTTGGCCTTTTTTCGCTGGGGTCTTTTGGGAGCCCGACCTTCGGGCACTTTTTTTTGGGCGCGGCTGGCCCTGTAACTCCCTGGGGACACACCGAGACTGCTCGTAAAGCCTCACCCCATTCCGAGTCCGGCGGACGAACTTCGCCCGTGCCCCCCATCAAGGCTATAGCCCACCCGTTGTTTTGGCCACTTTCCGCTGGGGGCTGATGGGTGCCCGACCTTCGGGAGCTTATTTTTGGGCGCGGTTGTGCCCGCGACTGCCCTGGGGCACACCGAGGCCGCTCGCAAATCCTCGCCCCATTCCGAGTCTGGCGGACGAACTTCGCCCGCGCCCCCCACCAAGGCTATGGCCCACCCGTTTTTTTGGCCATTTTCCGCTGGGGGCTTTTGGGAGCCCGACCTTCGGGCGCTTATTTTTTCGCGCGGCTGTATCCGCGACTCCTCGGGGGTACACAAAGGCCGCTTGCAAAGCCTCGCCCCATTTCGAGTCCGGCGGACCAAGTTCGCCAGCGCCCCCCAACAAGGCTATAGCTTACCCTTCTTTTTGGCATTTTTACGCTAGGGGCTTTTGGTACCCCGACCGTTGAGCGCTTATTTTTGGGCGTGGCTGTGCCCACGACTCCCTGCGGGCACACCGAGGCCCCTCGCAAAGCCTCGCCCCATTCCGAGCCCGGCGGACCAACCTCGCCAGCGCCCCCCACCAAGGCTATAGCCCACCCGTCTTTTTGGCCATTTTCCGCTGGGGGCTTTTGGCACCCCGATCTTCGGGAGCTCATTTTTGGGCGCGGCTGTTCCCGCGTCTCCCTGCAGGCACACCGAGGCCCCTCGGAAAGTGTCACCCCATTCCGAGTCCGGCAGACGAACTTCGCCCGCGGCCCCCACGAAGGCTATAGCCCACACGTCTTTTTGGCCTTTTTCAGCTGGGGGATTTTGGCATCCCGACCTTTGTGCACTTATTTTTGGGCACGGCTGTACCAGCGACTCCTCGTGGGCACACCAAGGCCCCTCGCAAAACCTCACCCCATTCTGAGTCCGGCGGATGAACTTCGCCAGCGCCCCCCACCAAGGCTATAGCCCACCCGTCTTTTTGGCCTTTTTCCGCTGGGGTTTTTGGTACCCCCACCTTCGGTCGCTTATTTTTGGACGCGGTTGTTCCCACGAGTCCCCGTGTGTACACCGAGACCCCTCAGAAAACCTCACTCCATTCCGAGTCCGGCGGAGGAACTTCACCCACCCCCCCCACTAAGGCTATAGCCCACCCGTCTTTTTGGCCTTTTTCCGCCGGGGGGCTTTTGGCATCCCGACCTTCAGGCACTTATTTTATGGCACGACTGTGCCCGCGACTCCCCGCGGGCACACCGAGCCCCCTCGCAAAGCCTCGTCCCATTCCAAGTTCGGTGAACGAACTTCGCCCTCGCCCCTCACCAAGGCTATAGCCCACCCCTCTTTTTGGCCTTTTTCCGCTGGGGGCTTTTGGCACCCCGACCTTCGAGTGCTTATTTTTTGGCGTGGTTGTACCCGCGACTCCCCGCGGGCACACTGAGACCCCTCGGAAAGCCTCGCCCCATTCTGAGTCCGGCGGACAAACTTCGCCCACGCCCCCCCACCAAGGCTATAGCCCACCCGTCTTTTTGGCCTTTTTCCGCTGGGGGCTTTTGGCACCTCGACCTTCGGGCACTTATTTTTGGGCACGACTGTGCCCGCGACTCCCCACGTGCACACCGAGGCCCCTCGTAAAACCTCGTCCCATTCCGAGTTCGGTTGACGAACTTCGCCCTCGCCCCCCACCAAGGCTATAGCCCACCCTTTTTTTTGGCCTTTTTCTGCTGTGGGCTTTTGGCACCCCAACCTTCGAGTGCTTATTTTTGGGCACGGTTGTGCCTGCGAATCCCCGCGGGCACACTGAGACCCCTCGGAAAGCCTCGTCCCATTCCGAGTCCGGCGGACAAACTTCGCCCGCGCCCCCCACCAATGCTATAGCCCACCCGTCTGTTTGGCCTTTTTTCGCAGGGGGCTTTTGGCACCCCGACCTTTGGGTGCTTTTTTTTGGGCGCGGCTGTGCCTGTGACTCCCTACAGGCACACTGAGGCCCCTCGCAAAGCCTCGCCCCATTCCGAGTCCGGCGGATGAACTTCGCCCGCGCCCCAACCTAAGTCTATAGCCCACCCGTCTTTTTAGCCTTTTTTCACTGGGGGCTTTTGGCACCCTAATAACTCTTTGAAATCAGAGTGATTACATCCTTTCTAGGCTTAAATCAAGATCACTTAGGGATCAAAGAATGTGTTTTTATTACATTTTGGTTATATTTTGCGTAAACATTCATTTTAGTTGAGTCTTAATAAGTTTTGCTTAAATGAAAGTAATTTGTGCTAAAAACAGGTGCATAATTGTAGGTTTTTGGGAAGTCTTGATTTATGAGGGGATGTTGAGGCATTAGGCGAGCAAGAGGAGGAAAGAAGACAACCACAAAAGAAGTAAAGCACAATAGGGGATAGTGCAGTGTGGTTGCGGATGTTAGGGCAACCAGTGCTGTAGCAATTTAGGATCAATGCGGGAGAAAACTGAGGCGCGGGTCAACCACAGAATCGCAATCTGCATTTTCCAAATTTAACGCATGCACACTCATGGGCTTTTTTTTTACCCTAATTTGCAATATAAAAGGGACGTGTGAACGACATAGAAAGGCAGCAAAGGAATTATCATTATAATAATTACAAAGGAAGGAAGAACAAGATCAAAATTGGAGAGTGTTGTTACGGCAACATTGAAGAATCGTGCAGAATTATTTGGATTTGTCTTTCACCGTGCTCAACTTATATTTATCTTCTTCCTTTAATTGTTTGATGTATCCCTTGATCAATATATTTATGTTTATTTTTCTCATTCAGAATATGAACTAAATTTACTTGTAGTTGAGTGACAAATAATCCTTTGGGTTCTTTCATTGCTATTCTTGTAAGTTGTTATGTCATTGCTGTAGCACTTTACTCTAGTAGTTTGTATGAATATAACTGTTATTTCGGTTGACCACCCATTTAATAGTTTCAGTTAAGATAGAGCAGCAAAAGGGCATGTCTTAATGGATATTATTAGAGTATTACTTGATCTTAAGTTGAGTTTCCTAGATTAAGTTATCTTTAATCCCATAAGGGCAATACTTGAAGTTAGGATTTGTCGCACACTAGACATAGGTGTTCACCTTGTAGGGTGGAGAGACTGAAGATCATAATGCCATGCCATAAGTAGATTAGCAACTGGTCATTGTTAATAGATTTAAGGGTATGAGACTTCCAATATACGATAGTTGAGGATGTAGATTTATTATGCCCAGTGCTGCAGCACTTGCCGTAACAACTGGTGCTAAATTGATGAACAAAACAGTCATCCCCATAAGGAGAATTTGATCATTCAACTACTATGATCTCAATTGAATCTTAGACACATTTAACATAGTTTAATTCATTACGGTATTGTTTTATTTAATTCTCTCACAATCATTAATTACGATAGAAATTACTTTACAATTGTTAGCTTCGGCCTTAAGTTGATTAGCACTATTGTGATTGCTATAGCAATTCAGTAACATCAATCCATGTGGAGACGATCTTAAATACTCATCACTTTATTACTTGTTGTGTATACTTGCATATTGGCATTGATAACAATTGCTTATAAAAATAACCAACAAGTTTTTGGTGCTGTTGCCGGGGATTGATTGTTTATCTTTGAAGTGTGAAGTAAATCTTGATAGCGCCAAATTTGACCTAATTCATTCTATTTATTGGCAGATCGATACGTGCATGCATAAAGACATATATGTGGTATTCCAATTCGATCCTGAGATTGAAAGGACTGTTAGAAGATTGCGAAGAGAACAAAGGAATTCAAAAACTGTTTCAAGCATGAATAATTTACAGGATGCGGGAAATTTGAATCCTCACGGGCCCTTACAACCAGTCAACATTCAAGAAGACCATAATGAACATACTAACGGGAGACAGCCAGGCAATAACAATATTATTTATATGGCTTATGACAGAGACAGAGCTATAAGAGATTATGATATGTTAACTCCTCAAGTAGTACACCATGCGATTATCAGACCTGAAGTAGAAGCTGTAAATTTTGAGTTGAAGCCAGTGATGTTTCAAATGTTGCAAACAGTTGGTCAATTCAATGGTTTGCCAAATGAAGATCCTCATCTCCATCTTAAATTGTTCTTGGAAGTAAGTGATGCTTTTAAGATTGCTGGAGCAACACAATATGCCTTAAGGCTGAGGCTTTTTCCTTATTCCTTAAGAGATCGAGCAAGAGCATGGTTAAATTCGTTACCATCTAATTCCATCGCTACATGGAATGAATTGGTTGACAAATTCCTAATGAAATATTTCCCACCATCCTTTGGGAATTTATATATCCTTGTTGCTGTGGATTATGTCTCCAAGTGGGTAGAAGCTGCAACATTACCTATCAATGATGCTAAAACAGTGGTGGCTTTTTTTCAGAAAAATATTTTTTCTAGGTTTGGCACTCCTAGAGCAATCATTAGTAATGAGGGTACACATTTTTACAACAAAGTCTTTGCTGCAGCTATGGTGAAATATGGAGTCAGACACAAGGTAACAGCAACAAATCACTCACAATCTAATGGTCAGGCTGAAGTGTCCAATAGAGAAATTAAAAAGATCTTAGAAAAAGTGGTGAACCCAACAAGGAAAGATTGGTCTTTACAGTTACATGACTCTCTATGGGCCTATAGAACATCATACAAAACTCCACTCGGCATGTCTCCTTACCGAATTGTTTATGGAAACGCTTGTCATTTGCCACTAGAGTTAGAGCATAAAGCACACTGGGCACTGAAGAAATTAAATTGGGACATTCATGCCGCAACAGAGCAAATGAAGCTTCAACTTTGTGAGCTTGATGAATTACGGCTATTTTCATTTGAAAATGCAAGAATCTATAAAGAGAGGACAAAACACTGGCACGACAAGCATATTCAACATAGGCACTTCAGCCCTGGTCAATTAGTGTTACTCCACAATACAAGACTAAGATTATTTTTGGGAAAGCTAAAATCATGATGGTCTGGCCATTTTAAGCTGTTAAAATTTTATCCTCATGGAGTTGTTGATCTTCTAGATGAACAAACAGGTTAAGAATTTAAAGTTAATGGACACAGGGTTAAGCATTACATACACCAAGCGCCAGATTGTTCAAAGGAGGTGTTACTCCTTAAAGAACCCAGCTATTGAGTAATGAAAGAAGGTCAGACTGAAGGACTTTAAATCAAGCGCTCCATGGGAGGCAACCCATAGTGGAGACAACTACTTAAAACCAAGTTTGATCTCCTTTGGTTTTGTTGACAGCTCTCCCTTTTTACTATTTTATTTTGTTCTTCCATTCTAGCTATTTAGTTTTATCCTTTCATATTATTGTATTCTTTACTTTTGCTTTCATTTGATCTCTTTATTTTTTAATTAATTTTAGAATTAATTTTAGTTTGTGGGAAATATGTGTAGAAATTGAATTTCATATTGACAAGTGAGGTTGTTTGGTGGCAAAGTGCAGAGGTGAGCCATGTGTCAAAGGGCTGTAGTGTGGAGTATGTAACCGTTGCTAGAGTAAGCGAATGGGTGCTGCAGCAACCAATTTTACCGTTACATTAAATTAAAAGATGGAGCCTCTCACTTACCGTTGGAGATAGATCATGACAGATGGAAGTATGATTTGGATAGAAATTGCGAAGAAAGAAAACAAATATCCGAAATTAATGCCTTAATTTCACTGGCCGATATTTTTGGGATATGCACATTAAATTCAAAATATTTTCTTCCCTCATTTATCTTTAGTTACCGTGTTTATCTTCAATTAAAGTCCACTATAAAAAGGAGTCACTGTACGTAGTGCTCTACGGCACTATTCCCCATCTCCTTCGCAAAGTACAACCCTCATAATTCTTAACCTCTTCTTCTCATTTTACTCTCAGGGACATTAGCTTCAATTTGGTACTGCTACAACAATGCCGAGGTATAAGAAAACAGTCAACCGCCTCAAAGATCTGTCATGCTTCTAGAGTTACCACGCCGAAGAAAAATATAAAGAATTCATAGAGCCGTGTAGAATTCTGAAAGAAAAAAGGTTTCAATTTCCAGAACAACTCACTGGAATTGTGCAAACAATACACAATGCTACAGAAAAGCGGGGATGGTTAGAGTTTTGCAACCACCCTCGAGATCCTGTGCTACCAGTAGTCAAAGAATTTTATGCCAATTTGGTAAGCCCGGATCAGCACAACATTTGGGTAAGAAATACACTTGTTCTATTAGACTCCCGCGTCATAAATGCTTTATATAATTTACCTGCTGAAATTAATTGTGAGTATGCCAAGTTGCTTGGTAAATTGACCCCGAAAAAATGGAACACCATTTTCACAACTTTTACAATCGAAGGGGCATCGTGGGTTAACGAGGAAGGGCATGTAGTTAATAGGATAGATTTGAAACCTATTGCTAAGGTGTGGGTAAAATTTCTGAAATCTAGGCTTATACCAACCACTCACACTACTACGGTTTCACAAGAGAGGTTGGTCTTGTTATATGTCATTGTTCGAGGGCTTCCCATAGATGTGGGTAGCATCATCGCAATAGAAATCCGAGATTTGCAGTTAAGACTCACAGGACTGCTGCCTTGCTATTTCCTTCACTCATCACCAGCATTTGTGTAGTTTTCGATGTTCGTCTTGACACAAGAGATGACCATATCAGGAATGATGGAGCCTTTACGGCACGTACCATTGAGAGAGTTTCTGGAGAGAGTGCTGGAACAACAACTGAACCAGCTGTTGTAATAGGAGCAAGACGAGCCATTGGTTTAGAACAGACAATCCAAGCACTCAGCACAAGTATAACTCAATGTGCTAAAGCTCAGCAGAGGGAAAATGATCGATTTTGGAGTTATCTACAGCACTTGGACAACCAACTACACCAATTCGCGTTGTACATGAAACGCACTCACCAGAATTTCCCTGATTCATTGCTCCAGCAGTACAATTTTGTCCCCAATGCCACAGGAGCTCCAACAGAAGCCAGTGAAGAAGCCACTGCCACAGATGAACCAGAAGAAGAAGCTGCAGCCGAACCACAAGTAGAGGTAGAATCAGAAGATGCGGATCCATATAATCAACCTGAGGAAGAAGGTGACAAGTCTGAGATTGATAGTTCACCCACAGAGGCAGAGGACAACTCTGAGAAAGAACATGAAGAACCTTCCATCCCCACTCAGTCCAAGACTAGAAAAAGGCACATTATTCAAGAAAAGGAGGAGGAAGACCCTAAAGAGGAACTGTCCATTACAATCCTTGCAGGCAAGGGTAAGGGCAAGGGTAAAGCAAAAATGGCAACACCTCCAGCCTCTGAAGATGAAATGGAGCAAGTTGATGCCGAGCTGGCTGCTGCAGCAACCAGAGTTACGCCCACACCTGCAGAAGCCAAGCAGCTACTTAATATCATCGCTGCCATCACAGCTGAGGGCCAGGCAGCTGATGCAGCAACTCCAATTCCTCAGCAGCAAACTCCTAGCCAGCTTGTTCGTACCAGTCCGCGGCAATCCAGCAAAAGAAAAGGCAGTACATCTAAAGGCACTACTACAGCAACCTCGCCACAACCAAAACGGACCAAATCAGTGGCAAGCACGCCAGCTACCCCAGCCACAACTCCTCTCACCAGCCCCGTAAAGAAAAAGACAAAGACATTGCCAGCTACTTCCCCACAAGCTTCCCCAAAGGATAAGCTGCGCAGTGCATCCTGTTAACATAAATTATTCCTTAAAGATTTTGATGATAACAAACATGATTAAGACTGATTAATCTTTTAAAAGCTCAACATAATTTTCATCTTTTTTGACAAGTTTCATAAAGTACTTTTATAAAGATTTGGAGTCAAAACAGTTTTCTTGCAAAATAACTCACTGCAGCAGTTTTTATGGAAAACGGCGAACCGACATGTGTAATAAACGGCTCGCCGATTTCAAGCAGAAAGGGAGATTAGCCTCTGGACCAAAACAGCTAACCGACAGTTGTGATAAACGGCTCGCCGATATCAACCAGTAGCCTCTGGACCTAAACGGCAATCCGACAAATACGATAAACGACTCGCCGACATCGAGCAGAATTGAAGATCAGCCTCTGGACACTAACGGCGATCCGACTTCTTGTTAACGGCTCGCCGACAACAAAGCAGAATTAAAGATTAGTCTCTGGACACTAACGGCGATCCGACATCTAGAAAACGGCGATCCGACAATTTGAAAAATCAGCTCAACGGTCATATTGACCAGTCAAACGGCGATCCGATATCTAGCTAACGGCGATCCGACAGTGTACAGAAAGTCAATAACGGCTAGTTTTCAACTGCAACTATAAATAAGCTCATTCAAATCCAAACAAAGATTGATCACAACACGACCCTTGAGCAATTACTTAAGAATACAATCTTCATAGAGCTTTAAACACATTCTTTTTAATCTATTCACACATTGAGCATTGATTTGTAATCTTAGATATTGTGTGAGAGAAAACAAATTTGTAATCCTGTACTTTGAGTGGTTGTAAGTGTGGGGATACACGTGGGTTAAGAGATTGGGGATAATCTCTTGTTGTAAAGGTCCATTGACACCTTGGAAGTCAAGTGTAAGCATTTGAAGCCTTGGAGGCTTGCTTAGTGGAATCCTCAAGCCCGGAAAGCTTGGAGGCGTGGACGTAGGCGAGGTTGGCCGAACCACGTAAAAATCTCGGTGTTTGAATCTCTCTTCCCTTATCTTTTTATATTGTGATCATCTTAATTGTTATTGTTTTTGAATTTGATTTATAATTGCATTAAGATTTTCCTTAATATATTGAATTATTTTTAGAATCCCAATTCACCCCCCCTCTTGGGTTGCATACTTGTATTTCAATTGGTATCAGAGCCTCGTTCTCTTGTTAAGACTTAATCGTCTAGAGTAAAAGATCCATGGCAACCCTAAATGACTCAACCTTTAGAGAAGGGCAATCCACAACTGGACCACCATTTTTTGATGGTAATGACTATGCTTATTGGAAAACTAGAATGAGAATTTATTTGCAAGCCTTAGATTATGAAATTTGGGAAGTTGTTTGTGATGGTCCATTCATGCCTACGTTCAAAGATGAAGTAGGAGATGATATTCCTAAACCATCGAGTCAATGGAGTGAGTTAGAAAAGAGAAAGATGTCTCTAAACTCCAAGGCTATGAATGCTTTGTTTTGTGCCCTTGATAAGAAAGAATTTCATAGAGTATCTAGTTGTGAAAGTGCACAAGAGATATGGAACAAACTTGAAGTTGTCTATGAAGGGACAAATCAAGTGAAAGAGTCTAAAATCAGTAGATACACTCGTCAATATGAGTTGTTCCAAATGGAACAAAATGAAAATGTGTATTCTATGTACACTAGATTCACGGACATAGTGAACACCCTAGGCGCCTTAGGGAAAACCTTCTCAAATAGTGAGAAAGTTAAGAAAATCATTAGGTCACTTCCAAAAGAATGGAGACCTAAAAGAACTGCTATTGAAGAGGCCAAAGATTTAAATACTTTACCTCTTGATGATTTAATTGGTTCTCTTATTTCATATGAAGAGGATTTAGCTGCAGAAAAAGGACTTGAAGAGAAGAAGAAAAGCATTGCTCTCAAAGCTTCAAAACATGAGAGTGATGGGGAGAGTGAACCGGATGATGAAGAGCTAGCCATGCTAGCAAGGAGGTTCAGAAAATTCTTCAAGAAAACCGGAGAGCGAAGAAATTTCAGAAACTTCAAGAACCACAGGGAAAAGAAGGAGGCAATCACATGCTATGAATGCAAAAAGCCTGGACATATAAGATCGGAGTGCCCACTCATCAACAAACTCAAGAAGAAAGCAATGGTTGCAACTTGGGATGATAGTGAGGAAGAATCAAGTGATGAAGAAGGATCGCAAGAAGTATCAAACCTAGCACTTATGGCAATAGGAGAGAATGATGATCTCAATGAGGTAAGTGATCCCACCTATGATGAATTGTATGATGCTTTTAAAGACTTACATAATGAGTTGATGAAGATTGGTAAAAAGAATGTATGTCTTAAAAAGGAAATGACAAAGCTTAAAAATGAAAATGAATCTCTAAATGCAAGAATTGCATGCCTAGAAGTAGGGAACAAAACATTGCATGATGAAATTGCATTATCAAATGAGAAACCTAGCATCTTACATGAGCATTTAGAATCACACATAGATGAGTTGAAAAATGAGAATGAAATGCTCAAGAAAAAGAGTAATGAATTGAATGAAATTGTTTTGAAATTTACAAATGGGCAAAAGATGTTGGATAATATGCTTAACTCACAAAAATGTGTTTTTGATAAAGGAGGACTTGGATATAAGCCTAACTTGAAGCAAAAGTATTATAAGAGTTATTTTGTTAAAGCTACCTCCACAAATGATCATAAGATTGTATGTCATTATTGTAATCAAAATGGTCACATGAAATCTAGATGTCCCGTGAAAAGGAATGCATATTATGGTGTCAAATGCATTTGGGTTCCAAAAGGAACCGTTGCTAACTCTCAAGGACCCAAAAAGCTTTGGGTACCTAAAACTTGAGATCTTTTCTTGTAGGGCTTGAAGAAGAAGAAAAATAAATGGTACTTGGACAGCGGTTGTTCAAGGCACATGACCGGAAACTATGCATGGTTCTCAAGCTTCACCAAAATTGAAAATGGTGGAGACGTATCTTTTGGAGACAACTCAAAAGGAAAAATTCTTGGAATTGGAAATGTTGGTAAAATCTCTTCAACTTTAATTGAGAATGTATGTTTGGTTGAAAACTTGAAACACAACTTAATTAGCATTAGTCAATTATGTGACAAAGGTTATAAAGTTATATTTGATAAACTTAGTTGTGTTATTGAGAACTCATGTGATGGCAAAACCCTATTTGTTGGAAATAGATGTGGTAATGTTTATATCATTGACATAGAATGTGCATCTACTCTTGATAAATGTTTTTCGGCATTGCATGATGATTGTTGGTTATGGCATAGAAGGTTAGGACATGCTAGTATGGATTTGATTTCAAAAATTTCGAAAGATGATTTAGTTAAAGGTCTTCCGAAAATTGGTTTTCAAAAGGATAAGATTTGTGAAGCTTGTCAATTTGGAAAACAAATTAAAACTTCTTTCAAGAATAAAAACCATATTTCTACTTCAAAACCACTTGAACTTCTTCACATAGATCTTTTTGGGCCATCTAGATATGCAAGTCTAAATGGCAAATATTATGCATTTGTGATAGTGGATGATTATTCTAGATATACATGGGTATTATTCTTAGCCAATAAGGATGATGCTCTTGATGCTTTTAAAGTGCTTTGTAAGAAAGTACAAAATGAAAAAGGGCATGGTATTGTATGCATTAGGAGTGATCATGGAGGAGAATTTGAAAATCATGCATTTGAGAGTTTTTGCAATAATCTTGGCATTGAGCATCAATTTTCATCACCTAGAACTCCACAACAAAATGGAGTTGTTGAGAGAAAGAATAGGTCTATTCAAGAAATGGCTAGGACCATGTTAAATGAAAATGCTTTACCAAAATATTTTTGGGCCGAAGCCGTCAACACCGCTTGTTATGTTTTAAATCGGGTGTTGATTAGACCTAATCTTAATAAAACTCCATATGAGCTTTGGAAAGATAGAAAACCCAACATTGGCTATTTTAAAGTTTTTGGATGTAAATGTTTTGTTTTGAACACAAAAGATAATCTTGGTAAGTTTGATTCAAAATCTGATGTTGGTATCTTTCTTGGGTATTCAAACTCAAGCAAAGCTTATAGAGTTTATAATAAAAGAACTTTAGTTGTGGAAGAATCCATGCATGTTACGTTTGATGAATCTAATCCCTCCTCTGCGGAGAAAGGAGTTGCTAATGATGATGCAGATGGAGATTTACAAGAAGAATCATCAAAAGAGATTCAAGAGAATACATCACAAGAAAATCAAGAGGATAGACAAGAAGAGCAAACAAATACGGAGCTGGAGCAACAAGAAGGTATTTCTCAAACACTCCCCAAGGAGTGGAGGTATGTCTCTTCACATCCTATAGATGTAATTTTAGGAGATCCCTCACGAGGTGTTACAACTAGATCATCTCTTAAGAATACTTGTGAGCATAATGCATTTATCTCTCAAATTGAACCCAAATCCTTTGTGGATGCGGAAAATGATGAATCTTGGATTATGGCAATGCAAGAGGAGTTAAATCAATTTGAAAGAAACAATGTGTGGGAATTAGTTCCTAAACCTGAACATCAATCTATAATAGGTACTAAATGGGTGTTTAGAAATAAGATGGATGAATCCGGTGTGGTTGTAAGAAATAAAGCTAGATTAGTGGCTCAAGGTTACAACCAAGAAGAAGGAATTGATTTTGATGAAACCTTTGCACCTGTAGCAAGGTTAGAATCCATTAGGATGTTGTTAGCATATGCATGTCATAAGGATTTTATTTTATATCAAATGGATGTCAAGAGTGCTTTCTTAAATGGTTATATTTTGGAAGAAGTTTATGTGAAACAACCTCCTGGTTTTGAAAATGAAAAATTTCCAAATCATGTTTATAAGTTGCTTAAAGCCTTGTATGGATTAAAACAAGCACCTAGAGCATGGTATGATAGACTTAAGAATTTTCTGTTGGAAAATGACTTTTCAATGGGTAAAGCGGACACTACTCTATTTGTTAAGCATAAAAACCAAGACATTCTTATTGTTCAAATTTATGTTGATGATATTATTTTTGGTTCTACTAATGAGTTGTTATGTAAAGAATTTTCATCGTGTATGAGCAACGAATTTGAGATGAGTATGATGGGAGAGTTGAAATACTTCCTTGGACTTCAAATCAAACAAAACGAGGAAGGAATTTTCATAAATCAAGCCAAGTACGTAAAGGATCTACTCAAACGATTCGGCATCGATGATTCAAAGACCAAGGATACACCAATGAGCACAACAACCAAGCTGGACAAAGATGAAAAAGGCAAAGAAGTGGATATCAAGATGTATAGAGGTATGATCGGATCCCTACTTTATTTGACTGCAAGTAGACCCGATATCATGTTTAGTGTATGTTTGTGTGCAAGATTTCAGTCATGTCCCAAGGAATCCCATTTGCTTGCTGTTAAAAGAATTTTCCGTTATTTGAGTGGAACCATAGATATTGGTCTTTGGTATCCTAGGGGAACTCATATAGATCTAACATGTTATTCGGATGCGGACTTTGCCGGTTATAAAGTGGATAGGAAGAGCACTAGTGGTACTTGCTATATTCTAGGACACTCTCTTGTTTCATGGTTTAGCAAGAAACAAAATTCTGTCGCACTTTCAACTACCGAGGCTGAATATATAGCTGCCGGAAGTTGTTGTGCACAAGCACTTTGGATGAAACAAACACTTAGAGATTATGGCATTAATCTTGAACAAATTCCTATTAAGTGTGATAATACTAGTGCTATAAATCTTTCAAAGAATCCCATTCAACACTCTCGAACCAAGCATATAGAAATAAGACATCATTTCTTGAGAGATCATGTTCAAAAGAGAGACATTGCATTAGAGTTTATTTCTACGGAAAAACAACTTGCCGATATTTTTACAAAACCTCTTTGCGAAGAACAATTTTCCAAAATTCGGCATGAACTTGGGATGATGAAATTTTCACATTAACATCTTCATTCATGCTATTGAGTCTATTATTATTGATTGATCTATGACTTGATGCTTTAATTTCCATGAAATGCTCAATCATAATATACATGTGATGTGTATGTATAATTGAAAATATATGAATTAATTGTTGCAATACATATATATATGTTCATGATTTATGCATTGAACTGGCACTCAAATCATTTTGGATCAATAAAATGATCTTAAAATGTATTGATAAGTAGCCAAATATCAAAATACATGTGCGAAATCATAGGTTGTAGAAAACGGATCGCCGTTATTTCAATAAACGGCTAACCGCTTTTGGCAGAAACAATGGAACGCTTTCTGGAAGCTATCGGTTCGCCGATATCTGTCTATCGGCTCGCCGTCCTGATACATTTTTTGTTGCGAACTCTCTGGACCCTATCGGCTCGCCGTTATTGATATAAACGGCTCGCCGTTTTGATAATTTTGTTTTGAGGACTCTCTGGACTCTGTCGGCTCGCCGTTTTCCTTATAACGGCTCGCCGTTATCCCGCGTTAATTGAACAGTCCCTTGTCTTCCTCCTCATTTCGGCTTCCCGTTTTCTCTCTCTCTCTTCAGCCCGCGACTGCACCAGTTCTCTACACTCAAATCCATCAATTTTCTTGTCAGTTTTCATCAAATTGAAGCATTACAAACCATTTTTATCTTCTCTAGAACATTTTAACCGATTCAAATCCTTCTTTTTCATCCAAAATTGAAAAATCCTCTTTTTGAAACCCTAGAACCAGCCGAGCTTTCCCTGCTCCAATTAACCCAAATCTCTTCCTTTTTCCAACCACATTTTCCCCCACAATCACTATCTCATCTCTCAAACTTCATTTTCACAATTTTTTTTAAAACTCATCCATGGCGGAACGACCTCCAAGGCGTGCTCGAACCAAGCACACTGCTTCACGCCGTTCCAGTCCACCCAGGTCTCCTCCTCAAGACTTCGAGAGTCTTCATTTTCCCGATGCTACCTCTGCTCAGCGATTCCGTGAGAAGTTCATGGGTAAACCCGTAACTCCCTCTTTTTCTCTTAACATTTCGGAGTTCTCGGATATCTCTGTTTGTGGTCACTCAATTACTCAAATGCTTAATCATTGGAAGCATGCTTTAAGTATTGATGAACCTGTTTATGAAAATCTTGTTCGAGTCTTTTATTCAAACATAGATTTCTCCTCTACTAGTCGTGACGAGCTTCATACATTCGTAGGAGGTATTCGTATTGAACTTGATGAACCCGAATTGTGTAGTATTCTAGGTATTGCTTATGGAGGATTAGATCTGTACACCGCTAGGAAAGAACTAGACTTTAGTGATTTTCGTCATGTGGATGGTGTACGGAACATTTGTCGTCGTCGGGATCTTTCCGATGACATCTGTTCTTTGTCCTTTAGGTCTCAACTCCTCCCTTTTCAGATTCGAATTCTACACATTATTCTTCAACACATGGTCACTCCTAGACAGGGTCACACTGATGAGGTCACTAGGCTTGATATTGGTCTATTAGACTCTCTTATTCGTCGACGCCATGTGAGCCTATCCTACACCATTATGTGTCATATGCTGTCCACTCCTAAAGTCTCCAACCGATCACTTCCTTATGGCAGCATCATCACTAGGATCCTGAAGTACTTTCATGTTCCTATCGTCGAGCCTGTTTTTCTCGAGACTCGTAAGCTCAGTCGAGAAAATGAAGCCACACTGCTTGCACCCGAGGATGATCGCATGCTGAATGATATCTACTCCGAGGATGAGCTGCCTGATTTCCGTCTTGGGGCTAGACCGCGTGTTCCTCGCCGAGCACCAGCACCAGCGGCTCCTGCTTCACCAGCAGCACCCGCAGCACCAGCAGCACCAGCAGCAGATGCACCTCAGGATGACGAGCCTACCGAGACTGCCGTCCCTCCTGCGGCATCAGCTGTTCCTGAGGATCGCTTCCAGCAGCTTCTCGACCGAGTGGATGTTTTGTCTCAGCAGCAGCAGCAGCTTCGGTCTAAGTTTGCAACCTTTCGGGAGCAAATTTCAGATCAGCAGATGGAGTTGATTGCGGGACAGCGTCGCATTCTCGGCTACTTTGGATATGACCCCGGCAGCTCATCTTCACAGCCCCCATCTTAGCGTTTCTGTCCCTATGATATTCGCACAGACATCTATCATTTCATGTTATTTGACTTATGCATATGATGTTATTTATTTTGTGTTTATGTTTCTGATATCTCATGTTGAACATGTGCTCTTGATTTATGCTTGAGTTGACTTTGGTGCTATATTGTTTATCTTGCTAATTATGGAAGTGGGTAATTGTTGGTATGGAGGTTGGCTGATATGGTGATATATTTATATGGAAGTGTTTTTCTTTTTAACTCTGTGTATTGTTGAGGAAATGCTCATATTTCAGGGGAGATTCTGCCAAAATTTTTCCAATCATAAGTCATTCCTCGCGCCTATTTCTTTTTGATGATGAAGGGGGAGATAATTGGCATTGCATAATTATTTTTTTTGGCATTGGCATAATTATTTTTTTTCTTTCTTCCAATCAATCTGTTTTAAACTTGTTTGAGATTAAAATTAAATGAACTCTTTTTTAAGGGAAGTTAACAAGTCTTTCAAAATCTCACATAGGGGGAGCACATATTTAGGGGGAGCAAAATTGCACAAGTTTTTTTTTCTTGAAAAGTTTGTCATCATCAAAAAGGGGGAGATTGTTAACATAAATTATTCCTTAAAGATTTTGATGATAACAAACATGATTAAGACTGATTAATCTTTTAAAAGCTCAACATAATTTTCATCTTTTTTGACAAGTTTCATAAAGTACTTTTATAAAGATTTGGAGTCAAAACAGTTTTCTTGCAAAATAACTCACTGCAGCAGTTTTTATGGAAAACGGCGAACCGACATGTGTAATAAACGGCTCGCCGATTTCAAGCAGAAAGGGAGATTAGCCTCTGGACCAAAACAGCTAACCGACAGTTGTGATAAACGGCTCGCCGATATCAACCAGTAGCCTCTGGACCTAAACGGCAATCCGACAAATACGATAAACGACTCGCCGACATCGAGCAGAATTGAAGATCAGCCTCTGGACACTAACGGCGATCCGACTTCTTGTTAACGGCTCGCCGACAACAAAGCAGAATTAAAGATTAGTCTCTGGACACTAACGGCGATCCGACATCTAGAAAACGGCGATCCGACAATTTGAAAAATCAGCTCAACGGTCATATTGACCAGTCAAACGGCGATCCGATATCTAGCTAACGGCGATCCGACAGTGTACAGAAAGTCAATAACGGCTAGTTTTCAACTGCAACTATAAATAAGCTCATTCAAATCCAAACAAAGATTGATCACAACACGACCCTTGAGCAATTACTTAAGAATACAATCTTCATAGAGCTTTAAACACATTCTTTTTAATCTATTCACACATTGAGCATTGATTTGTAATCTTAGATATTGTGTGAGAGAAAACAAATTTGTAATCCTGTACTTTGAGTGGTTGTAAGTGTGGGGATACACTTGGGTTAAGAGATTGGGGATAATCTCTTGTTGTAAAGGTCCATTGACACCTTGGAAGTCAAGTGTAAGCATTTGAAGCCTTGGAGGCTTGCTTAGTGGAATCCTCAAGCCCGGAAAGCTTGGAGGCGTGGACGTAGGCGAGGTTGGCCGAACCACGTAAAAATCTCGGTGTTTGAATCTCTCTTCCCTTATCTTTTTATATTGTGATCATCTTAATTGTTATTGTTTTTGAATTTGATTTATAATTGCATTAAGATTTTCCTTAATATATTGAATTATTTTTATAATCCCAATTCACCCCCCCTCTTGGGTTGCATACTTGTATTTCACATCCAAGAAGCGCTGATAGCATCCCGTCATGTGCCGCAGTCCCCACCACAGGGGAGTACTCTTTCCTTGCTAGTTCATTTTTTGTTCTAAAAAAAAAACCCCCACTTTTCTTTTCTTCTGTTTTTCAATTTGTGTGGTATTTGCTAAGGTCTTCCATATCCTTGTCCACTCGTGTGCCTTTGTTATGTATGCTTGTGAGGACACATCAATTCTCAAGTTTGGGGGGACTCTGTTTCCGAATACATGTGTTTATGTTTGTGTTGCGTGAAGTTCTGCTATCTAATATTTGTGTATGGATTTAGAAACCTAATGACGATAAATCGAGTGTTATTTAGTATTTATGAGAATGCCAAGTAGAGATAGTTATAGATGGAAGTGAAATTCTGTCTCGATACTTAGACTTTGGTTGAATTGTATGAAACTGCTAGAGCAGAGCCAAAGAATAAATAAGATCTTAAGTTTGGGGGGGAAAAGCAAGTTTGATTGATTGTGATATCTATGAAATAAACTCTGTTCCAATGGCTCAAGTTGCTGAATAACCAGATCTGAGTATGTACCCCATATGTAGAATTGTGTTCAAAGGTAGCAAGAGTTATGAGTAGTGCTGCAGCACATATATAAAAAAAATAGAGAAAAAGAAGTCCTTTGTTTAAGGCATTGAATAGCCAGGTCTGTTCATGAGCCCCATGTTCAGCCTTGAGTAAAAGATACCTCTAGATAAGATTATATTACAGATATTGCTGCAGCAACTCTGATCTGGGCATGGTTTGAGTAATTGGGTGTCATCATTACAATTGATTGACATTCACATGAAAGATAAATGTTACAGTGAGGAGGTTGAATACTCCCCAGTTTATTAATCCTAAAATCATCACAGTTTGAGTATGAGAAATTTGTGCTACCCCATTTATGAATGAAGTGTTATCACTGCTAAAATTTATGCAGTTCCTTGGTGATGTTATAGCATCTCTAGAATTCAATAAAAGAAGCACACACACACTATGGATAGAAAGAAGCTTAAGTCTAGAACTGATTTACTATGGTCATTTTGCATGATTGAGATTGTGATCTAAAGGTGTAATAATCCTTGCAAATTTGATGAAAGAGCTAAAGTTGTGTGCATGATTGTTTGCTTGAAGTGTTAGTATGTGTCATTACTTGAGGGCAAGTAATGGTTTAAGTTTGGGGGTGTGATAACTCTAGGAAATGAGAGTTATTACATCCTTTCTAGGCTTAAATCAAGATCACTTAGAGATCAAAGAAGGTGTTTTTATTACATTTTGTTTATATTTTGCGTAAACATTCATTTTAGTTGAGTCTTAATAAGTTTTGCTTAAATTAAGTAATTTGTGCTAAAAACAGGTGCATAATTGTAGGTTTTCAGAAAGTCTTGATTCATGAGAGGATGTTGAGGCATTAGGCGAGCAAGAGGAGGAAAGAAGACAATCACAAAAGAAGTAAAGCACAATAGGGGATAGTGCAGTGTGGTTGCGGATGTTAGAGCAACCAGTGCTGTAGCAATCTAGGATCTGCCTGTGACTATTAGAAATGCACCCCGAGGGCACTCGCAAAGCCTCGCCCCATTCCGAGTCCGACGGACGAACTTCGCCTGCGCCCCCCCACCAAGGCTATAGCCCACCCGTCTTTTTGGCCTTTTTTCGCTGGGGGATTTTGGCACCCCGACCTTCGGATGCTTATTTTTTGGCGCGGCTATGCCCGCGACTCCCCGCGGGCACACCGAGGCCCCTCACAAAGCCTCGCCCCATTCTGAGTTCGGCGGACGAACTTCGCCCGCGCCTCCCACCAAGGCTATAGCCCACCTGTCTCGGGGCCCTTGGGGCCTTTTTGGCACCCCGACCTTGGGGCACTATTTTTGGGCGCTGCGCGACTCCCTGCGGGCACACCGAGGCCCCTCGTAAAGTCTCGCCACATTCCGAGTCCGGCGGACGAACTTCGCCCGCGCCCCCCGCCAAGGCTATAGCCCACCCATCTCGGGAGGCCCATGAGGAAAGGACAAAGTGGATGTGCTATAGCATATTGCCTTGGGCCCCGAGGGGAGGAGTTGTGTTTCTCTCCAAAAATAACCTTTTTTCTTTCCCCTGGAGCATCCCTTGGTCCAACGTGAGTGCTCCTAAGAAGTGCCCCACCACCACGGGGATTTTAGATTTTTATTGGAATTTTAGAAAAAAAAATCCGCCAAAACCACTCGGGGCTCCCAAACGACTCCCGTTTTTTATGGCAACCTCCCATTGCCTGTGGGAAGGAGCGTGCAGAAGGTTGGGTCAAAGTTCCAAGGTAGCCCCTTGTTTCTTTCCAAAATTAACCTTAGATTTTTATTGGAATTTTAGGAAAAAAAATCCGCCAAAACCACTCGGGGCTCCCAAACGACTCCCGTTTTTTATGGCAACCTCCCATTGCCTGTGGGAAGGAGCGTGCAGAAGGCTGGGTCAAAGTTCCAAGGTAGCCCCTTGCTTCTTTCCAAAATTAACCTTAGATTTTTATTGGAATTTTAGAAAAAAAAAATCCGCCAAAACCACTCAGGGCTCCCAAACGACTCCCGTTTTTTATGGCAACCTCCCATTGCCTGTGGGAAGGAGCGTGCAGAAGGCTGGGTCAAAGTTCCAAGGTAGCCCCTTGTTTCTTTCCAAAATTAACCTTATTTCTTTCCCCTAGGATATCCCTTTGGCCAGTGGGAGTGCTCACAAGTAGTACCCATCTACGCGGGGAGGCTTTGTTAATTTTTTGGGAATTTATTCGAAAATTATGTAGAAAAAATCGATTTTTCATGCAATTTTAGAAACAATTCTGCCAAAACCACTTCGGGGCTCCAAAACGAATCATGTTTTTTCTACCGTCCCCGAATCGCATGTGGGAAGGCGCGTGCAGAAGGTCGAGTCAAAGTTTCAAGGCAGCCCTGGAGAGGCCCATGAGGAAAGGCCAAAACGAGTGAGATATAGCCTTTGGCCTAATGGCCTGAGGGGAGGAGTTGAGTTTATCTCCAAAAGTAACCTTGTTTTTCTAACCTGGAACATTGCTTAGGCCAGTGGGAGTGCCCCGAAGTAGTGACCCATTGCCGCTTTAGAAGGCTTTGATAGTTTGTTTGGGAATTTATTCCAAAATTATGCAGACAAAATCAATTTTTTTTAATTTTAGAAAAAATTCTGTCAAAACCACTATGGGGCTCCAAAACGACTCTCGTTTGTTTTGGCGGCCTTGTGTCGCCTATGGAAAAGCGCGTGCAAAAGGCTAGGTCAAAGTTCCGAGGCAGCCATAAGGGGGCCCATGTAAGGTTGGCAAAACCTGGGTTTAGGGTTTTAGGGTATTGCAATGCTCGGACCCAGCCCGAATGAAATTTTTAGACGCTCGAGCTAGGTTTTTTAAGCCCGGCACCGGTCGGGGTTTTAATCCGGGTACCAGGATTTTAGATGTTTTAAATATTATATGTGTTTATATATTTTTTGGTAATTTTATAAGTTTTAAATTTATTTTAATAAAATTTGACACGAAAATATAAAATTTAAGTTTTTTAAAACTTTAAATATAAAACCTTTATGAAAAGTAATGTTTTATAAAATCTTGAGTTTTAAACTCAATACCAAACCATGCATTTATTAAATCATACCGGTTTTACAAGAATTTATCATAGTAATGACTTCGTTGAGCTAAATTTTTTTCTTGATCAAGCCGTTGTCCGTTGATTGTCTTGAACTTAATCTCACATGATTCACTTGCATAAATATTATCCTTCAAGAACTAGTGAAAATGTGAAATACAATATTTATCATATCACTTAAGACACATGTTTGTTATCATCGAAATTACAATATGTGTAGCCTTTTAGGCTAACAATAATTGCTTATTTGAATACTGTATCTGATTGATTGGTCATTTTGTTTGTGCAAATAACTGTGATTTTTAGGAACCGCTTGAAATATTTGGAATACATGTTGTAAAAGCGAATGGAGAGGCTGAAGCACTGGGTGCACAATTAAATAGTGAAGGTTATGTAGATGCGTGCGTTACAGTCGATAGTGATGCATTTCTTTTTAGGGCTAAACGTGTAATAAAATGCATCAAGCCCAATTGAATGGGAAGTCTTACTAACTTATTTTTGTTTTTTTTTTCTAAAGTGCTTACTAAATTTGTGAACTTTTATAATGCAGCAATCTGATGATTTTAGCCATCTAGGAGCTCACATTGATAATCTTACATTTTTTTAGTCTCTCTTTAATTTTTCAATAGCATTTATGTGATTGAAAAATGGTGGAAAAGAATCTATGTTGATATTTGAATTGTGGCCATCTGAAGTTTGGGATATATAGCACTACTCAATATAAATTGATTATTGGTTAAAAGTCCTTTATAAGTACACCAAGACAAAGAAATGCAAGCTACAGATTGATAATTCACAAAGTTATACAGAACCTAAGCATGCAGAGAAGCCATGAAATTGACCACTTAAACTTGTAGGAAAAAAAATACATTAAAAAATTGTGATTTATTCCTTTTGTACCAAAACCTTATTGGGTGTTCACATCAATTTTATTATAATTTTTCCCTTTTGACAAAGACCTGGAATTTTGAATGTGTTGATGTTACCTATTGATCTTGCTTAATTAGTTGTTGGAATTAATCTTTAAATTTAAAAAATCATCTTTTTTGTAATAAAATGAGAAAGAAATCTTTGAAAGCCACCAACCCTAAAACAATATAATATTGTTGAAAATTTCTAATTCTCAATGAATCACAAATTTAATACTTTATTATAAGTTTTACAACACAAACAAAACTTGAAAAAAAGTGTTATGTTATATTGTATTCATTCTCAGAGCTCTATCAATTTAAAAAAAAAAAATCGAAATGAACGAAGTCAAATAAAAACCACATTTAAGAAAGAGGTGAAGTATCTTGCATGGGGTGTAAGAAACCACGTATGTCTCTGCTTTTAGGTTGAATATAATTATGATTGAAAATGTCAAATGAATAAAGGGGTTTTTCAGTTGGAAGTGGGGGCTTTTCAGGAAATTGAGGGGTGTCAAAAGATGAACTATAAATTTATTTTGAACTTTAAATTTGTTGTGCTAAAATTGATATGTGTAGCCCATCATCATCCATCTTTAGGTTTCCTGTGCAGCCATTTGAATAAAAGATCTCGGCTTGGACTTAACCATTAAACAGAGTCTTTAACATTTTGCAGGTTATTGGGCTAGAAGTAAAACTTATCAGGCTTATCCCATTATTTATCAGTTTATCGTTAAGCCGAAGTACACTCCCAGGCAAAATCAGGTGGAGATTTGGCCTAGGATTCCAATTTCCTGGTGGACGGGATATCGAAGGAGAAGAATAGTGTGAAGTCTCAATCTTTCCAAGTCTGCAAGGGATCGCATTTTGTTTAACTAAGACAAATTAAGTTGTAAAGTTATACACTTATGGCCAATGAGTTGTTTGTAATTAGATTTAAGGAGTTGCTTTTAGTGTCTGAATAGTTTGTAATTAGATTTGAGTTGTCATGTCAAATTCCTCCTTCCTCCACATATATGTGCTTTTCCTCTCAATGGTTTATTCGTCTAATTCGTGTTTAATATGGTTGACTTTTGGCACACGGTTGATTTTTGGCACGAAACATCAGCAAAATTATAATACCTTTCATTTCTGTGTGTGGACGCTCCTACTGATATGCAAAATGAACATGTTGGGGGTAGGTTGACAAGTTCGATATTAATTGTATTTTGCATCAGCTCCAGAAAGAAGATAAGATTTGGTTGTAAGAAAGAACCAATCACATATCCTAGATGTATTCTATCGACATTGACGCCAAACCAACTATGGGAGAGACTTAAATTATCCTATAGTGAGTACAAATAGAAGAAATATATAATAGAAGACATTAATCTTTTCAAACATTCTCTGCACATCGAAGAAGTTGCAACTACTTTCTTGATAGAAAGAACTTGGGCAAATGATCTAAGAACGAACTTTAAGGGTTCCGTTCACCGTTGAGTCATCTGTGTGCCTAAACTGATACAACCACTGCACAGCCGGTTGCTCAAGCTAGGCCCAAGAGACAGCCCAAAATCCCCTTCAAGTTTCAAGATTTTGTTCGTGAATGATGGTGCAACCGATTACAGCACTTAGATATTCTTAAGATATTGTGCTGAATTTGTTATTTGCTTATTATTGCAATTCTATTTTGTTGTGCTGTCAAGTTTGTTAGAGAAAATATTCTTAGTCGTTTCTCGAATTTGTCTATAGCTCTCTTGAAGGAGTATTTAAAGAAATGAATGAATAAGAAAAGGACAGCTCAGCTCCCTTAAATCCAAAACACAATTCCTCTGTTTTCTCTTATGTCTAATCTTTACTCTTTCTAATTCTGGAGGACTCCACTCTCTAAAGTGGAAGCTAAAATTCCAGAACTTGCTGCTGCTACCTTTCTTACCCATCATAAACTGGAATATGTATATTCTGAGAGATATACACTCAAAAGTAGTGCATTGAAACAACTTGTGTGGAGCTGCTTCAACATCTTTTTAATACCCTTAAAGACTTTTTAGTGGTGACAGTAAACATACTAAAGACAGTTTAGAAATCATATTGCCGTATTCCTAAAATTTTAGTAACAAGTTGCGAATGACTAGTATGAAATAACAAGAAGCCGACATATCAAGCTATAAGCAAAACAAAAGCATAAAAATTTTTATTTGAAATAACAAAAAGCTATCAAACATAGCAAGCTAAGGAACTCATGAGAAATTACAAAATCAAAGTTTCAATTATTTTAATTATAAAATACAGAAGAAATCCCCCAGATACATAAAGCACAATGTTTTAAAATCAATATCTTTAGTTTTCATAATGTGAAAAGAAACAAACAAGTAGAGAAACAACTCCCCATCCCCTAAATCCCATCTCTGTTACATAATTAACGAGGCAGGCCTTGCTCCAGAGGGCCGTTGCAGATGTCAAAGCTTTCAATATTCATACTCGACTGATGTCTCATACAAAAAGGTAGAAGTTAGCATTTCATAGATTCTGAGATTCGTTATAACTATAAAATGCACTACAAAATTTTATCACTAGATAACATAAAATTTAAAGTATGTATGTAATTGTACTAGAAAATTTTAATTTTTGATAATGACAAAGTTGAACAAACCTCATGGATGATGCAGCAACCGCAACGGCTTGAAAAGAGGAAGTAGAAACAGGTGACTGAGTATTTGTAAAAACTGTATATGGTACACATGCATCTCACCTGATACAAGGATTGAGCAAGCATACTTTGTTAAAAACATGAATTAAAAGCAATATGTTATGGACATTAAAAGTAATTAAAACCGAAACGGATATACACTAGTGACCACAACTGTAAAGCCAAGTAACAGTAAAGTGAGCAATTATTCCCCAGTGCTTTGGCTTTACCAACATCTATTTCTTCTATCTCCGCTCATTTTTCATGTGCAAATTCCAGAACTGTTTATTTATGAGTGGCATTATCAGAAAGCTGAGAATAATGGAAATCACAGCAGGTTATGAACTCTGTAGCATTATCCTCTTAGAAGCAAAGGGTGGCAGGGGATTCCTTAAACCGTTGTCTGTAGACTCTGCAGCATCTACAGTAGAATCAAAAGTTGGCAAAGTTAAATCATTCTTTTAAAAATCAAAAAAGGATTAACGAAGTAAAGGCTGCAGCTTGAACAGTAATAGAAAACCATTCAAAAATTGGCATTCTAAAAAGTTAGCGTAAAACCTTCGCCATCTAAATCAGAGTAAGAAAGATCATTTGAAATACATACGCAATTGCAAGGCAAGGGAACAAGAATGCACGAACATAAGTGAAACAGATTGATTTTAACAGCAAAATATAGCAATGGTAGCCAAAAAACCTTGCAAATGTAAATCAGGACAAGGAAGAATTATCTGGAAACAAAACGAGAAAAAAAAAGGCTCCACAGCACAAGTGAATCTAATACTTTTAATTAGCCAAATAAGCCAACTTCGAATAAAACATGCCTGTCAGCCTTTGACAGGCAATTTGTTCTAGAAAAACCAATAAAAATGCAGAGGCATCCTTAATCATTTCACAAGGGAAGTCCATGCCCAGGCAAGTTAGCATAATGTAAACATCAAATTTATCAGGCAACAAGAGTACAAAGATAAGAGGACATAGAATTCGAAATTAGGTGACAAAAACGGTGCGTTTTAGGAACCTAATCACACATGCCAATCACCAGAAATTTTGTTTGCCGCAAGCATATAAAAGGTAGATGCCCAAACATTAAAATATTTTTCAATAATATTAAAAAGGATTGGGTTCTATAGCAATACCTGGGTCCTGAGGGCCACCATTCTCTGAACCGAATTGTCTACGGACAGCACCATACCTTGTAGCAATGCAAACTGCCCGTGATAAAGCACAGGAAGCATCGGCTACTACTGGTTGCCCGAGAGGAGACGAGGGAAAAGAGAAACAATGAATGCGAACTAGAGAGGATAATATGTTTTTTGGGGGGAAGTTGAAAAATTGTACTTCATTTGTGCGGGTATGTGAGGAAAGGTCCACTTTATACTAAGCTAAAAAAAACGGTGCGTTTTAGTGTCATTGGCGCCCGGTGCACCGTTTGTAAAGGGTCGAAATCTTTGAAATGCGATAACTTTGTGCTCGGAGGTCCGATTGAGGTGTTTTTTTTTTTTAAACTGCATAACTTTTCAAGACGAATGCGGTGGTCAAGTTCCAAAGGAGCTTGGGGGGCATTTTGAACCCTTAATTTTACATTTTTCTCATGTTTTGACACATTTTTCTCGCGGGCAAGGGTGCAGCCCAGGCTCGCGCGGGGCATGCAGCAGGCAGTCGCGCGGAAAACTGCAGCGCGGGGTCGCGAGGCAAGCTGCCCGCGATCACGGGGAAGGCAGCGCGCGCTCGCCACCAAGGCAAGAAGCCCAAGCCCGCGCGAGGAAATCGGACCAGGCTTGCGCGCGCGCTTGCGAGCAAGCCACGCACGGCACCCTCGCGGGGCACGCCCAGCACCCGCGCTCACCCAGGCTTGTTCGTGCGCGTCGGCACTTCCCTCGCAGGTGGCGGGCGGGAAGTGGCCATGCCCCTTTCGGCTTTTTGAACCCTTAATTTTACATTATTCCCATGTTTTGACACATTTTTTGTACCACGAACTTTTTAAACCTAATTTTTTATTACCCAAAGATGTTTTAATTTTGATTCGATCACAGAAAACAACAACTTAAATATCCAATTACGATGTGAAATCATTAATTATTTGTTTTATTATGAATTTACATTTTACTTTTCCATTTAAATAATATTTGTGCCCATAGTTACAACAATTCATGGTGGCTCAGCGGCTGTGCCCGTGGCCTATTTTTGGCACACGGAGGCAGCCCGTTTTTTGGCCATTTTTCTGCTGGGGGGTTTTGGCACCCCGACCTTCGGGCGCTAATTTTTGGGCGCGGCTGTGCCCGTGGCCTATTTTTGGCACACGGAGGCCGCCCGCAAAGTCTGGGGCCATTCCGAGTCCGGCGGACGAACTTCGCCCACGCCCCCGCCAAGGCTATAGCCCACCCGTTTTTTGGCCATTTTTCCGCTGGGGGGTTTTGTCACCCCGACCTTCGGGCGCTAATTTTTGGGCGCGGCTGTGCCCGTGGCCTATTTTTGGCACACGGAGGCCGCCCGCAAAGTCTGGGGCCATTCCGAGTCCGGCGGACGAACTTCGCCCACGCCCCCCGCCAAGGCTATAGCCCACCCGTTTTTTGGCCATTTTTCCGCTGGGGGGTTTTGGCACCCCGACCTTCGGGCGCTAATGTTTGGGCGCGGCTGTGCCCGTGGCCTATTTTTGGCACACGGAGGCCGCCCGCAAGGTCTGGGGCCATTCCGAGTCCGGCGGACGAACCTCGCCCACGCCCCCCGCCAAGGCTATAGCCCACCCGTTTTTTGGCCATTTTTCCGCTGGGGGGTTTTGGCACCCCGACCTTCGGGCGCTAATTTTTGGGCGCGGCTGTGCCCGTGGCCTATTTTTGGCACACGGAGGCCGCCCGCAAAGTCTGGGGCCATTCCGAGTCCGGCGGACGAACTTCGCCCACGCCCCCCGCCAAGGCTATAGCCCACCCGTTTTTTGGCCATTTTTCCGCTGGGGGTTTTGGCACCCCGACCTTCGGGCGCTAATTTTTGGGCGCGGCTGTGCCCGTGGCCTATTTTTGGCACACGGAGGCCGCCCGCAAAGTCTGGGGCCATTCCGAGTCCGGCGGACGAACTTCGCCCACGCCCCCCGCCAAGGCTATAGCCCACCCGTTTTTTGGCCATTTTTCCGCTGGGGGGTTTTGGCACCCCGACCTTCGGGCGCTAATTTTTGGGCGCGGCTGTGCCCGTGGCCTATTTTTGGCACACGGAGGCCGCCCGCAAAGTCTTGGGGGGCATTTTGAACCCTTAATTTTACATTTTTCTCATGTTTTGACACATTTTTCTCGCGGGCAAGGGTGCAGCCCAGGCTCGCGCGGGGCATGCAGCAGGCAGTCGCGCGGAAAACTGCAGCGCGGGGTCGCGAGGCAAGCTGCCCGCGATCACGGGGAAGGCAGCGCGCGCTCGCCACCAAGGCAAGAAGCCCAAGCCCGCGCGAGGAAATCGGACCAGGCTTGCGCGCGCGCTTGCGAGCAAGCCACGCACGGCACCCTCGCGGGGCACGCCCAGCACCCGCGCTCACCCAGGCTTGTTCGTGCGCGTCGGCACTTCCCTCGCAGGTGGCGGGCGGGAAGTGGCCATGCCCCTTTCGGCTTTTTGAACCCTTAATTTTACATTATTCCCATGTTTTGACACATTTTTTGTACCACGAACTTTTTAAACCTAATTTTTTATTACCCAAAGATGTTTTAATTTTGATTCGATCACAGAAAACAACAACTTAAATATCCAATTACGATGTGAAATCATTAATTATTTGTTTTATTATGAATTTACATTTTACTTTTCCATTTAAATAATATTTGTGCCCATAGTTACAACAATTCATGGTGGCTCAGCGGCTGTGCCCGTGGCCTATTTTTGGCACACGGAGGCAGCCCGTTTTTTGGCCATTTTTCTGCTGGGGGGTTTTGGCACCCCGACCTTCGGGCGCTAATTTTTGGGCGCGGCTGTGCCCGTGGCCTATTTTTGGCACACGGAGGCCGCCCGCAAAGTCTGGGGCCATTCCGAGTCCGGCGGACGAACTTCGCCCACGCCCCCCGCCAAGGCTATAGCCCACCCGTTTTTTGGCCATTTTTCCGCTGGGGGGTTTTGTCACCCCGACCTTCGGGCGCTAATTTTTGGGCGCGGCTGTGCCCGTGGCCTATTTTTGGCACACGGAGGCCGCCCGCAAAGTCTGGGGCCATTCCGAGTCCGGCGGACGAACTTCGCCCACGCCCCCCGCCAAGGCTATAGCCCACCCGTTTTTTGGCCATTTTTCCGCTGGGGGGTTTTGGCACCCCGACCTTCGGGCGCTAATGTTTGGGCGCGGCTGTGCCCGTGGCCTATTTTTGGCACACGGAGGCCGCCCGCAAGGTCTGGGGCCATTCCGAGTCCGGCGGACGAACCTCGCCCACGCCCCCCGCCAAGGCTATAGCCCACCCGTTTTTTGGCCATTTTTCCGCTGGGGGGTTTTGGCACCCCGACCTTCGGGCGCTAATTTTTGGGCGCGGCTGTGCCCGTGGCCTATTTTTGGCACACGGAGGCCGCCCGCAAAGTCTGGGGCCATTCCGAGTCCGGCGGACGAACTTCGCCCACGCCCCCCGCCAAGGCTATAGCCCACCCGTTTTTTGGCCATTTTTCCGCTGGGGGGTTTTGGCACCCCGACCTTCGGGCGCTAATTTTTGGGCGCGGCTGTGCCCGTGGCCTATTTTTGGCACACGGAGGCCGCCCGCAAAGTCTGGGGCCATTCCGAGTCCGGCGGACGAACTTCGCCCACGCCCCCCGCCAAGGCTATAGCCCACCCGTTTTTTGGCCATTTTTTCCGCTGGGGGGTTTTGGCACCCCGACCTTCGGGCGCTAATTTTTGGGCGCGGCTGTGCCCGTGGCCTATTTTTGGCACACGGAGGCCGCCCGCAAAGTCTTGGGGGGCATTTTGAACCCTTAATTTTACATTTTTCTCATGTTTTGACACATTTTTCTCGCGGGCAAGGGTGCAGCCCAGGCTCGCGCGGGGCATGCAGCAGGCAGTCGCGCGGAAAACTGCAGCGCGGGGTCGCGAGGCAAGCTGCCCGCGATCACGGGGAAGGCAGCGCGCGCTCGCCACCAAGGCAAGAAGCCCAAGCCCGCGCGAGGAAATCGGACCAGGCTTGCGCGCGCGCTTGCGAGCAAGCCACGCACGGCACCCTCGCGGGGCACGCCCAGCACCCGCGCTCACCCAGGCTTGTTCGTGCGCGTCGGCACTTCCCTCGCAGGTGGCGGGCGGGAAGTGGCCATGCCCCTTTCGGCTTTTTGAACCCTTAATTTTACATTATTCCCATGTTTTGACACATTTTTTGTACCACGAACTTTTTAAACCTAATTTTTTATTACCCAAAGATGTTTTAATTTTGATTCGATCACAGAAAACAACAACTTAAATATCCAATTACGATGTGAAATCATTAATTATTTGTTTTATTATGAATTTACATTTTACTTTTCCATTTAAATAATATTTGTGCCCATAGTTACAACAATTCATGGTGGCTCAGCGGCTGTGCCCGTGGCCTATTTTTGGCACACGGAGGCAGCCCGTTTTTTGGCCATTTTTCTGCTGGGGGGTTTTGGCACCCCGACCTTCGGGCGCTAATTTTTGGGCGCGGCTGTGCCCGTGGCCTATTTTTGGCACACGGAGGCCGCCCGCAAAGTCTGGGGCCATTCCGAGTCCGGCGGACGAACTTCGCCCACGCCCCCCGCCAAGGCTATAGCCCACCCGTTTTTTGGCCATTTTTCCGCTGGGGGGTTTTGGCACCCCGACCTTCGGGCGCTAATTTTTGGGCGCGGCTGTGCCCGTGGCCTATTTTTGGCACACGGAGGCCGCCCGCAAAGTCTTGGGGGGCATTTTGAACCCTTAATTTTACATTTTTCTCATGTTTTGACACATTTTTCTCGCGGGCAAGGGTGCAGCCCAGGCTCGCGCGGGGCATGCAGCAGGCAGTCGCGCGGAAAACTGCAGCGCGGGGTCGCGAGGCAAGCTGCCCGCGATCACGGGGAAGGCAGCGCGCGCTCGCCACCAAGGCAAGAAGCCCAAGCCCGCGCGAGGAAATCGGACCAGGCTTGCGCGCGCGCTTGCGAGCAAGCCACGCACGGCACCCTCGCGGGGCACGCCCAGCACCCGCGCTCACCCAGGCTTGTTCGTGCGCGTCGGCACTTCCCTCGCAGGTGGCGGGCGGGAAGTGGCCATGCCCCTTTCGGCTTTTTGAACCCTTAATTTTACATTATTCCCATGTTTTGACACATTTTTTGTACCACGAACTTTTTAAACCTAATTTTTTATTACCCAAAGATGTTTTAATTTTGATTCGATCACAGAAAACAACAACTTAAATATCCAATTACGATGTGAAATCATTAATTATTTGTTTTATTATGAATTTACATTTTACTTTTCCATTTAAATAATATTTGTGCCCATAGTTACAACAATTCATGGTGGCTCAGCGGCTGTGCCCGTGGCCTATTTTTGGCACACGGAGGCAGCCCGTTTTTTGGCCATTTTTCTGCTGGGGGGTTTTGGCACCCCGACCTTCGGGCGCTAATTTTTGGGCGCGGCTGTGCCCGTGGCCTATTTTTGGCACACGGAGGCCGCCCGCAAAGTCTGGGGCCATTCCGAGTCCGGCGGACGAACTTCGCCCACGCCCCCCGCCAAGGCTATAGCCCACCCGTTTTTTGGCCATTTTTTCCGCTGGGGGGTTTTGTCACCCCGACCTTCGGGCGCTAATTTTTGGGCGCGGCTGTGCCCGTGGCCTATTTTTGGCACACGGAGGCCGCCCGCAAAGTCTGGGGCCATTCCGAGTCCGGCGGACGAACTTCGCCCACGCCCCCCGCCAAGGCTATAGCCCACCCGTTTTTTGGCCATTTTTCCGCTGGGGGGTTTTGGCACCCCGACCTTCGGGCGCTAATGTTTGGGCGCGGCTGTGCCCGTGGCCTATTTTTGGCACACGGAGGCCGCCCGCAAGGTCTGGGGCCATTCCGAGTCCGGCGGACGAACCTCGCCCACGCCCCCCGCCAAGGCTATAGCCCACCCGTTTTTTGGCCATTTTTCCGCTGGGGGGTTTTGGCACCCCGACCTTCGGGCGCTAATTTTTGGGCGCGGCTGTGCCCGTGGCCTATTTTTGGCACACGGAGGCCGCCCGCAAAGTCTGGGGCCATTCCGAGTCCGGCGGACGAACTTCGCCCACGCCCCCCGCCAAGGCTATAGCCCACCCGTTTTTTGGCCATTTTTCCGCTGGGGGGTTTTGGCACCCCGACCTTCGGGCGCTAATTTTTGGGCGCGGCTGTGCCCGTGGCCTATTTTTGGCACACGGAGGCCGCCCGCAAAGTCTGGGGCCATTCCGAGTCCGGCGGACGAACTTCGCCCACGCCCCCCGCCAAGGCTATAGCCCACCCGTTTTTTGGCCATTTTTCCGCTGGGGGGTTTTGGCACCCCGACCTTCGGGCGCTAATTTTTGGGCGCGGCTGTGCCCGTGGCCTATTTTTGGCACACGGAGGCCGCCCGCAAAGTCTTGGGGGGCATTTTGAACCCTTAATTTTACATTTTTCTCATGTTTTGACACATTTTTCTCGCGGGCAAGGGTGCAGCCCAGGCTCGCGCGGGGCATGCAGCAGGCAGTCGCGCGGAAAACTGCAGCGCGGGGTCGCGAGGCAAGCTGCCCGCGATCACGGGGAAGGCAGCGCGCGCTCGCCACCAAGGCAAGAAGCCCAAGCCCGCGCGAGGAAATCGGACCAGGCTTGCGCGCGCGCTTGCGAGCAAGCCACGCACGGCACCCTCGCGGGGCACGCCCAGCACCCGCGCTCACCCAGGCTTGTTCGTGCGCGTCGGCACTTCCCTCGCAGGTGGCGGGCGGGAAGTGGCCATGCCCCTTTCGGCTTTTTGAACCCTTAATTTTACATTATTCCCATGTTTTGACACATTTTTTGTACCACGAACTTTTTAAACCTAATTTTTTATTACCCAAAGATGTTTTAATTTTGATTCGATCACAGAAAACAACAACTTAAATATCCAATTACGATGTGAAATCATTAATTATTTGTTTTATTATGAATTTACATTTTACTTTTCCATTTAAATAATATTTGTGCCCATAGTTACAACAATTCATGGTGGCTCAGCGGCTGTGCCCGTGGCCTATTTTTGGCACACGGAGGCAGCCCGTTTTTTGGCCATTTTTCTGCTGGGGGGTTTTGGCACCCCGACCTTCGGGCGCTAATTTTTGGGCGCGGCTGTGCCCGTGGCCTATTTTTGGCACACGGAGGCCGCCCGCAAAGTCTGGGGCCATTCCGAGTCCGGCGGACGAACTTCGCCCACGCCCCCCGCCAAGGCTATAGCCCACCCGTTTTTTGGCCATTTTTCCGCTGGGGGGTTTTGTCACCCCGACCTTCGGGCGCTAATTTTTGGGCGCGGCTGTGCCCGTGGCCTATTTTTGGCACACGGAGGCCGCCCGCAAAGTCTGGGGCCATTCCGAGTCCGGCGGACGAACTTCGCCCACGCCCCCCGCCAAGGCTATAGCCCACCCGTTTTTTGGCCATTTTTCCGCTGGGGGGTTTTGGCACCCCGACCTTCGGGCGCTAATGTTTGGGCGCGGCTGTGCCCGTGGCCTATTTTTGGCACACGGAGGCCGCCCGCAAGGTCTGGGGCCATTCCGAGTCCGGCGGACGAACCTCGCCCACGCCCCCCGCCAAGGCTATAGCCCACCCGTTTTTTGGCCATTTTTCCGCTGGGGGGTTTTGGCACCCCGACCTTCGGGCGCTAATTTTTGGGCGCGGCTGTGCCCGTGGCCTATTTTTGGCACACGGAGGCCGCCCGCAAAGTCTGGGGCCATTCCGAGTCCGGCGGACGAACTTCGCCCACGCCCCCCGCCAAGGCTATAGCCCACCCGTTTTTTGGCCATTTTTCCGCTGGGGGGTTTTGGCACCCCGACCTTCGGGCGCTAATTTTTGGGCGCGGCTGTGCCCGTGGCCTATTTTTGGCACACGGAGGCCGCCCGCAAAGTCTGGGGCCATTCCGAGTCCGGCGGACGAACTTCGCCCACGCCCCCCGCCAAGGCTATAGCCCACCCGTTTTTTGGCCATTTTTCCGCTGGGGGGTTTTGGCACCCCGACCTTCGGGCGCTAATTTTTGGGCGCGGCTGTGCCCGTGGCCTATTTTTGGCACACGGAGGCCGCCCGCAAAGTCTTGGGGGGCATTTTGAACCCTTAATTTTACATTTTTCTCATGTTTTGACACATTTTTCTCGCGGGCAAGGGTGCAGCCCAGGCTCGCGCGGGGCATGCAGCAGGCAGTCGCGCGGAAAACTGCAGCGCGGGGTCGCGAGGCAAGCTGCCCGCGATCACGGGGAAGGCAGCGCGCGCTCGCCACCAAGGCAAGAAGCCCAAGCCCGCGCGAGGAAATCGGACCAGGCTTGCGCGCGCGCTTGCGAGCAAGCCACGCACGGCACCCTCGCGGGGCACGCCCAGCACCCGCGCTCACCCAGGCTTGTTCGTGCGCGTCGGCACTTCCCTCGCAGGTGGCGGGCGGGAAGTGGCCATGCCCCTTTCGGCTTTTTGAACCCTTAATTTTACATTATTCCCATGTTTTGACACATTTTTTGTACCACGAACTTTTTAAACCTAATTTTTTATTACCCAAAGATGTTTTAATTTTGATTCGATCACAGAAAACAACAACTTAAATATCCAATTACGATGTGAAATCATTAATTATTTGTTTTATTATGAATTTACATTTTACTTTTCCATTTAAATAATATTTGTGCCCATAGTTACAACAATTCATGGTGGCTCAGCGGCTGTGCCCGTGGCCTATTTTTGGCACACGGAGGCAGCCCGTTTTTTGGCCATTTTTCTGCTGGGGGGTTTTGGCACCCCGACCTTCGGGCGCTAATTTTTGGGCGCGGCTGTGCCCGTGGCCTATTTTTGGCACACGGAGGCCGCCCGCAAAGTCTGGGGCCATTCCGAGTCCGGCGGACGAACTTCGCCCACGCCCCCCGCCAAGGCTATAGCCCACCCGTTTTTTGGCCATTTTTCCGCTGGGGGGTTTTGGCACCCCGACCTTCGGGCGCTAATTTTTGGGCGCGGCTGTGCCCGTGGCCTATTTTTGGCACACGGAGGCCGCCCGCAAAGTCTTGGGGGGCATTTTGAACCCTTAATTTTACATTTTTCTCATGTTTTGACACATTTTTCTCGCGGGCAAGGGTGCAGCCCAGGCTCGCGCGGGGCATGCAGCAGGCAGTCGCGCGGAAAACTGCAGCGCGGGGTCGCGAGGCAAGCTGCCCGCGATCACGGGGAAGGCAGCGCGCGCTCGCCACCAAGGCAAGAAGCCCAAGCCCGCGCGAGGAAATCGGACCAGGCTTGCGCGCGCGCTTGCGAGCAAGCCACGCACGGCACCCTCGCGGGGCACGCCCAGCACCCGCGCTCACCCAGGCTTGTTCGTGCGCGTCGGCACTTCCCTCGCAGGTGGCGGGCGGGAAGTGGCCATGCCCCTTTCGGCTTTTTGAACCCTTAATTTTACATTATTCCCATGTTTTGACACATTTTTTGTACCACGAACTTTTTAAACCTAATTTTTTATTACCCAAAGATGTTTTAATTTTGATTCGATCACAGAAAACAACAACTTAAATATCCAATTACGATGTGAAATCATTAATTATTTGTTTTATTATGAATTTACATTTTACTTTTCCATTTAAATAATATTTGTGCCCATAGTTACAACAATTCATGGTGGCTCAGCGGCTGTGCCCGTGGCCTATTTTTGGCACACGGAGGCAGCCCGTTTTTTGGCCATTTTTCTGCTGGGGGGTTTTGGCACCCCGACCTTCGGGCGCTAATTTTTGGGCGCGGCTGTGCCCGTGGCCTATTTTTGGCACACGGAGGCCGCCCGCAAAGTCTGGGGCCATTCCGAGTCCGGCGGACGAACTTCGCCCACGCCCCCCGCCAAGGCTATAGCCCACCCGTTTTTTGGCCATTTTTCCGCTGGGGGGTTTTGTCACCCCGACCTTCGGGCGCTAATTTTTGGGCGCGGCTGTGCCCGTGGCCTATTTTTGGCACACGGAGGCCGCCCGCAAAGTCTGGGGCCATTCCGAGTCCGGCGGACGAACTTCGCCCACGCCCCCCGCCAAGGCTATAGCCCACCCGTTTTTTGGCCATTTTTCCGCTGGGGGGTTTTGGCACCCCGACCTTCGGGCGCTAATGTTTGGGCGCGGCTGTGCCCGTGGCCTATTTTTGGCACACGGAGGCCGCCCGCAAGGTCTGGGGCCATTCCGAGTCCGGCGGACGAACCTCGCCCACGCCCCCCGCCAAGGCTATAGCCCACCCGTTTTTTGGCCATTTTTCCGCTGGGGGGTTTTGGCACCCCGACCTTCGGGCGCTAATTTTTGGGCGCGGCTGTGCCCGTGGCCTATTTTTGGCACACGGAGGCCGCCCGCAAAGTCTGGGGCCATTCCGAGTCCGGCGGACGAACTTCGCCCACGCCCCCCGCCAAGGCTATAGCCCACCCGTTTTTTGGCCATTTTTTCCGCTGGGGGGTTTTGGCACCCCGACCTTCGGGCGCTAATTTTTGGGCGCGGCTGTGCCCGTGGCCTATTTTTGGCACACGGAGGCCGCCCGCAAAGTCTGGGGCCATTCCGAGTCCGGCGGACGAACTTCGCCCACGCCCCCCGCCAAGGCTATAGCCCACCCGTTTTTTGGCCATTTTTTCCGCTGGGGGGTTTTGGCACCCCGACCTTCGGGCGCTAATTTTTGGGCGCGGCTGTGCCCGTGGCCTATTTTTGGCACACGGAGGCCGCCCGCAAAGTCTTGGGGGGCATTTTGAACCCTTAATTTTACATTTTTCTCATGTTTTGACACATTTTTCTCGCGGGCAAGGGTGCAGCCCAGGCTCGCGCGGGGCATGCAGCAGGCAGTCGCGCGGAAAACTGCAGCGCGGGGTCGCGAGGCAAGCTGCCCGCGATCACGGGGAAGGCAGCGCGCGCTCGCCACCAAGGCAAGAAGCCCAAGCCCGCGCGAGGAAATCGGACCAGGCTTGCGCGCGCGCTTGCGAGCAAGCCACGCACGGCACCCTCGCGGGGCACGCCCAGCACCCGCGCTCACCCAGGCTTGTTCGTGCGCGTCGGCACTTCCCTCGCAGGTGGCGGGCGGGAAGTGGCCATGCCCCTTTCGGCTTTTTGAACCCTTAATTTTACATTATTCCCATGTTTTGACACATTTTTTGTACCACGAACTTTTTAAACCTAATTTTTTATTACCCAAAGATGTTTTAATTTTGATTCGATCACAGAAAACAACAACTTAAATATCCAATTACGATGTGAAATCATTAATTATTTGTTTTATTATGAATTTACATTTTACTTTTCCATTTAAATAATATTTGTGCCCATAGTTACAACAATTCATGGTGGCTCAGCGGCTGTGCCCGTGGCCTATTTTTGGCACACGGAGGCAGCCCGTTTTTTGGCCATTTTTCTGCTGGGGGTTTTGGCACCCCGACCTTCGGGCGCTAATTTTTGGGCGCGGCTGTGCCCGTGGCCTATTTTTGGCACACGGAGGCCGCCCGCAAAGTCTGGGGCCATTCCGAGTCCGGCGGACGAACTTCGCCCACGCCCCCCGCCAAGGCTATAGCCCACCCGTTTTTTGGCCATTTTTCCGCTGGGGGGTTTTGGCACCCCGACCTTCGGGCGCTAATTTTTGGGCGCGGCTGTGCCCGTGGCCTATTTTTGGCACACGGAGGCCGCCCGCAAAGTCTTGGGGGGCATTTTGAACCCTTAATTTTACATTTTTCTCATGTTTTGACACATTTTTCTCGCGGGCAAGGGTGCAGCCCAGGCTCGCGCGGGGCATGCAGCAGGCAGTCGCGCGGAAAACTGCAGCGCGGGGTCGCGAGGCAAGCTGCCCGCGATCACGGGGAAGGCAGCGCGCGCTCGCCACCAAGGCAAGAAGCCCAAGCCCGCGCGAGGAAATCGGACCAGGCTTGCGCGCGCGCTTGCGAGCAAGCCACGCACGGCACCCTCGCGGGGCACGCCCAGCACCCGCGCTCACCCAGGCTTGTTCGTGCGCGTCGGCACTTCCCTCGCAGGTGGCGGGCGGGAAGTGGCCATGCCCCTTTCGGCTTTTTGAACCCTTAATTTTACATTATTCCCATGTTTTGACACATTTTTTGTACCACGAACTTTTTAAACCTAATTTTTTATTACCCAAAGATGTTTTAATTTTGATTCGATCACAGAAAACAACAACTTAAATATCCAATTACGATGTGAAATCATTAATTATTTGTTTTATTATGAATTTACATTTTACTTTTCCATTTAAATAATATTTGTGCCCATAGTTACAACAATTCATGGTGGCTCAGCGGCTGTGCCCGTGGCCTATTTTTGGCACACGGAGGCAGCCCGTTTTTTGGCCATTTTTCTGCTGGGGGGTTTTGGCACCCCGACCTTCGGGCGCTAATTTTTGGGCGCGGCTGTGCCCGTGGCCTATTTTTGGCACACGGAGGCCGCCCGCAAAGTCTGGGGCCATTCCGAGTCCGGCGGACGAACTTCGCCCACGCCCCCCGCCAAGGCTATAGCCCACCCGTTTTTTGGCCATTTTTTCCGCTGGGGGGTTTTGTCACCCCGACCTTCGGGCGCTAATTTTTGGGCGCGGCTGTGCCCGTGGCCTATTTTTGGCACACGGAGGCCGCCCGCAAAGTCTGGGGCCATTCCGAGTCCGGCGGACGAACTTCGCCCACGCCCCCCGCCAAGGCTATAGCCCACCCGTTTTTTGGCCATTTTTCCGCTGGGGGGTTTTGGCACCCCGACCTTCGGGCGCTAATGTTTGGGCGCGGCTGTGCCCGTGGCCTATTTTTGGCACACGGAGGCCGCCCGCAAGGTCTGGGGCCATTCCGAGTCCGGCGGACGAACCTCGCCCACGCCCCCCGCCAAGGCTATAGCCCACCCGTTTTTTGGCCATTTTTCCGCTGGGGGGTTTTGGCACCCCGACCTTCGGGCGCTAATTTTTGGGCGCGGCTGTGCCCGTGGCCTATTTTTGGCACACGGAGGCCGCCCGCAAAGTCTGGGGCCATTCCGAGTCCGGCGGACGAACTTCGCCCACGCCCCCCGCCAAGGCTATAGCCCACCCGTTTTTTGGCCATTTTTCCGCTGGGGGGTTTTGGCACCCCGACCTTCGGGCGCTAATTTTTGGGCGCGGCTGTGCCCGTGGCCTATTTTTGGCACACGGAGGCCGCCCGCAAAGTCTGGGGCCATTCCGAGTCCGGCGGACGAACTTCGCCCACGCCCCCCGCCAAGGCTATAGCCCACCCGTTTTTTGGCCATTTTTCCGCTGGGGGGTTTTGGCACCCCGACCTTCGGGCGCTAATTTTTGGGCGCGGCTGTGCCCGTGGCCTATTTTTGGCACACGGAGGCCGCCCGCAAAGTCTTGGGGGGCATTTTGAACCCTTAATTTTACATTTTTCTCATGTTTTGACACATTTTTCTCGCGGGCAAGGGTGCAGCCCAGGCTCGCGCGGGGCATGCAGCAGGCAGTCGCGCGGAAAACTGCAGCGCGGGGTCGCGAGGCAAGCTGCCCGCGATCACGGGGAAGGCAGCGCGCGCTCGCCACCAAGGCAAGAAGCCCAAGCCCGCGCGAGGAAATCGGACCAGGCTTGCGCGCGCGCTTGCGAGCAAGCCACGCACGGCACCCTCGCGGGGCACGCCCAGCACCCGCGCTCACCCAGGCTTGTTCGTGCGCGTCGGCACTTCCCTCGCAGGTGGCGGGCGGGAAGTGGCCATGCCCCTTTCGGCTTTTTGAACCCTTAATTTTACATTATTCCCATGTTTTGACACATTTTTTGTACCACGAACTTTTTAAACCTAATTTTTTATTACCCAAAGATGTTTTAATTTTGATTCGATCACAGAAAACAACAACTTAAATATCCAATTACGATGTGAAATCATTAATTATTTGTTTTATTATGAATTTACATTTTACTTTTCCATTTAAATAATATTTGTGCCCATAGTTACAACAATTCATGGTGGCTCAGCGGCTGTGCCCGTGGCCTATTTTTGGCACACGGAGGCAGCCCGTTTTTTGGCCATTTTTCTGCTGGGGGGTTTTGGCACCCCGACCTTCGGGCGCTAATTTTTGGGCGCGGCTGTGCCCGTGGCCTATTTTTGGCACACGGAGGCCGCCCGCAAAGTCTGGGGCCATTCCGAGTCCGGCGGACGAACTTCGCCCACGCCCCCCGCCAAGGCTATAGCCCACCCGTTTTTTGGCCATTTTTCCGCTGGGGGGTTTTGGCACCCCGACCTTCGGGCGCTAATTTTTGGGCGCGGCTGTGCCCGTGGCCTATTTTTGGCACACGGAGGCCGCCCGCAAAGTCTTGGGGGGCATTTTGAACCCTTAATTTTACATTTTTCTCATGTTTTGACACATTTTTCTCGCGGGCAAGGGTGCAGCCCAGGCTCGCGCGGGGCATGCAGCAGGCAGTCGCGCGGAAAACTGCAGCGCGGGGTCGCGAGGCAAGCTGCCCGCGATCACGGGGAAGGCAGCGCGCGCTCGCCACCAAGGCAAGAAGCCCAAGCCCGCGCGAGGAAATCGGACCAGGCTTGCGCGCGCGCTTGCGAGCAAGCCACGCACGGCACCCTCGCGGGGCACGCCCAGCACCCGCGCTCACCCAGGCTTGTTCGTGCGCGTCGGCACTTCCCTCGCAGGTGGCGGGCGGGAAGTGGCCATGCCCCTTTCGGCTTTTTGAACCCTTAATTTTACATTATTCCCATGTTTTGACACATTTTTTGTACCACGAACTTTTTAAACCTAATTTTTTATTACCCAAAGATGTTTTAATTTTGATTCGATCACAGAAAACAACAACTTAAATATCCAATTACGATGTGAAATCATTAATTATTTGTTTTATTATGAATTTACATTTTACTTTTCCATTTAAATAATATTTGTGCCCATAGTTACAACAATTCATGGTGGCTCAGCGGCTGTGCCCGTGGCCTATTTTTGGCACACGGAGGCAGCCCGTTTTTTGGCCATTTTTCTGCTGGGGGGTTTTGGCACCCCGACCTTCGGGCGCTAATTTTTGGGCGCGGCTGTGCCCGTGGCCTATTTTTGGCACACGGAGGCCGCCCGCAAAGTCTGGGGCCATTCCGAGTCCGGCGGACGAACTTCGCCCACGCCCCCCGCCAAGGCTATAGCCCACCCGTTTTTTGGCCATTTTTCCGCTGGGGGGTTTTGTCACCCCGACCTTCGGGCGCTAATTTTTGGGCGCGGCTGTGCCCGTGGCCTATTTTTGGCACACGGAGGCCGCCCGCAAAGTCTGGGGCCATTCCGAGTCCGGCGGACGAACTTCGCCCACGCCCCCCGCCAAGGCTATAGCCCACCCGTTTTTTGGCCATTTTTCCGCTGGGGGGTTTTGGCACCCCGACCTTCGGGCGCTAATGTTTGGGCGCGGCTGTGCCCGTGACCTATTTTTGGCACACGGAGGCCGCCCGCAAGGTCTGGGGCCATTCCGAGTCCGGCGGACGAACCTCGCCCACGCCCCCCGCCAAGGCTATAGCCCACCCGTTTTTTGGCCATTTTTTCCGCTGGGGGGTTTTGGCACCCCGACCTTCGGGCGCTAATTTTTGGGCGCGGCTGTGCCCGTGGCCTATTTTTGGCACACGGAGGCCGCCCGCAAAGTCTGGGGCCATTCCGAGTCCGGCGGACGAACTTCGCCCACGCCCCCCGCCAAGGCTATAGCCCACCCGTTTTTTGGCCATTTTTCCGCTGGGGGGTTTTGGCACCCCGACCTTCGGGCGCTAATTTTTGGGCGCGGCTGTGCCCGTGGCCTATTTTTGGCACACGGAGGCCGCCCGCAAAGTCTGGGGCCATTCCGAGTCCGGCGGACGAACTTCGCCCACGCCCCCCGCCAAGGCTATAGCCCACCCGTTTTTTGGCCATTTTTCCGCTGGGGGGTTTTGGCACCCCGACCTTCGGGCGCTAATTTTTGGGCGCGGCTGTGCCCGTGGCCTATTTTTGGCACACGGAGGCCGCCCGCAAAGTCTTGGGGGGCATTTTGAACCCTTAATTTTACATTTTTCTCATGTTTTGACACATTTTTCTCGCGGGCAAGGGTGCAGCCCAGGCTCGCGCGGGGCATGCAGCAGGCAGTCGCGCGGAAAACTGCAGCGCGGGGTCGCGAGGCAAGCTGCCCGCGATCACGGGGAAGGCAGCGCGCGCTCGCCACCAAGGCAAGAAGCCCAAGCCCGCGCGAGGAAATCGGACCAGGCTTGCGCGCGCGCTTGCGAGCAAGCCACGCACGGCACCCTCGCGGGGCACGCCCAGCACCCGCGCTCACCCAGGCTTGTTCGTGCGCGTCGGCACTTCCCTCGCAGGTGGCGGGCGGGAAGTGGCCATGCCCCTTTCGGCTTTTTGAACCCTTAATTTTACATTATTCCCATGTTTTGACACATTTTTTGTACCACGAACTTTTTAAACCTAATTTTTTATTACCCAAAGATGTTTTAATTTTGATTCGATCACAGAAAACAACAACTTAAATATCCAATTACGATGTGAAATCATTAATTATTTGTTTTATTATGAATTTACATTTTACTTTTCCATTTAAATAATATTTGTGCCCATAGTTACAACAATTCATGGTGGCTCAGCGGCTGTGCCCGTGGCCTATTTTTGGCACACGGAGGCAGCCCGTTTTTTGGCCATTTTTCTGCTGGGGGGTTTTGGCACCCCGACCTTCGGGCGCTAATTTTTGGGCGCGGCTGTGCCCGTGGCCTATTTTTGGCACACGGAGGCCGCCCGCAAAGTCTGGGGCCATTCCGAGTCCGGCGGACGAACTTCGCCCACGCCCCCCGCCAAGGCTATAGCCCACCCGTTTTTTGGCCATTTTTCCGCTGGGGGGTTTTGGCACCCCGACCTTCGGGCGCTAATTTTTGGGCGCGGCTGTGCCCGTGGCCTATTTTTGGCACACGGAGGCCGCCCGCAAAGTCTTGGGGGGCATTTTGAACCCTTAATTTTACATTTTTCTCATGTTTTGACACATTTTTCTCGCGGGCAAGGGTGCAGCCCAGGCTCGCGCGGGGCATGCAGCAGGCAGTCGCGCGGAAAACTGCAGCGCGGGGTCGCGAGGCAAGCTGCCCGCGATCACGGGGAAGGCAGCGCGCGCTCGCCACCAAGGCAAGAAGCCCAAGCCCGCGCGAGGAAATCGGACCAGGCTTGCGCGCGCGCTTGCGAGCAAGCCACGCACGGCACCCTCGCGGGGCACGCCCAGCACCCGCGCTCACCCAGGCTTGTTCGTGCGCGTCGGCACTTCCCTCGCAGGTGGCGGGCGGGAAGTGGCCATGCCCCTTTCGGCTTTTTGAACCCTTAATTTTACATTATTCCCATGTTTTGACACATTTTTTGTACCACGAACTTTTTAAACCTAATTTTTTATTACCCAAAGATGTTTTAATTTTGATTCGATCACAGAAAACAACAACTTAAATATCCAATTACGATGTGAAATCATTAATTATTTGTTTTATTATGAATTTACATTTTACTTTTCCATTTAAATAATATTTGTGCCCATAGTTACAACAATTCATGGTGGCTCAGCGGCTGTGCCCGTGGCCTATTTTTGGCACACGGAGGCAGCCCGTTTTTTGGCCATTTTTCTGCTGGGGGGTTTTGGCACCCCGACCTTCGGGCGCTAATTTTTGGGCGCGGCTGTGCCCGTGGCCTATTTTTGGCACACGGAGGCCGCCCGCAAAGTCTGGGGCCATTCCGAGTCCGGCGGACGAACTTCGCCCACGCCCCCCGCCAAGGCTATAGCCCACCCGTTTTTGGCCATTTTTCCGCTGGGGGGTTTTGTCACCCCGACCTTCGGGCGCTAATTTTTGGGCGCGGCTGTGCCCGTGGCCTATTTTTGGCACACGGAGGCCGCCCGCAAAGTCTGGGGCCATTCCGAGTCCGGCGGACGAACTTCGCCCACGCCCCCCGCCAAGGCTATAGCCCACCCGTTTTTTGGCCATTTTTTCCGCTGGGGGGTTTTGGCACCCCGACCTTCGGGCGCTAATGTTTGGGCGCGGCTGTGCCCGTGGCCTATTTTTGGCACACGGAGGCCGCCCGCAAGGTCTGGGGCCATTCCGAGTCCGGCGGACGAACCTCGCCCACGCCCCCCGCCAAGGCTATAGCCCACCCGTTTTTTGGCCATTTTTCCGCTGGGGGGTTTTGGCACCCCGACCTTCGGGCGCTAATTTTTGGGCGCGGCTGTGCCCGTGGCCTATTTTTGGCACACGGAGGCCGCCCGCAAAGTCTGGGGCCATTCCGAGTCCGGCGGACGAACTTCGCCCACGCCCCCCGCCAAGGCTATAGCCCACCCGTTTTTTGGCCATTTTTCCGCTGGGGGTTTTGGCACCCCGACCTTCGGGCGCTAATTTTTGGGCGCGGCTGTGCCCGTGGCCTATTTTTGGCACACGGAGGCCGCCCGCAAAGTCTGGGGCCATTCCGAGTCCGGCGGACGAACTTCGCCCACGCCCCCCGCCAAGGCTATAGCCCACCCGTTTTTTGGCCATTTTTTCCGCTGGGGGGTTTTGGCACCCCGACCTTCGGGCGCTAATTTTTGGGCGCGGCTGTGCCCGTGGCCTATTTTTGGCACACGGAGGCCGCCCGCAAAGTCTTGGGGGGCATTTTGAACCCTTAATTTTACATTTTTCTCATGTTTTGACACATTTTTCTCGCGGGCAAGGGTGCAGCCCAGGCTCGCGCGGGGCATGCAGCAGGCAGTCGCGCGGAAAACTGCAGCGCGGGGTCGCGAGGCAAGCTGCCCGCGATCACGGGGAAGGCAGCGCGCGCTCGCCACCAAGGCAAGAAGCCCAAGCCCGCGCGAGGAAATCGGACCAGGCTTGCGCGCGCGCTTGCGAGCAAGCCACGCACGGCACCCTCGCGGGGCACGCCCAGCACCCGCGCTCACCCAGGCTTGTTCGTGCGCGTCGGCACTTCCCTCGCAGGTGGCGGGCGGGAAGTGGCCATGCCCCTTTCGGCTTTTTGAACCCTTAATTTTACATTATTCCCATGTTTTGACACATTTTTTGTACCACGAACTTTTTAAACCTAATTTTTTATTACCCAAAGATGTTTTAATTTTGATTCGATCACAGAAAACAACAACTTAAATATCCAATTACGATGTGAAATCATTAATTATTTGTTTTATTATGAATTTACATTTTACTTTTCCATTTAAATAATATTTGTGCCCATAGTTACAACAATTCATGGTGGCTCAGCGGCTGTGCCCGTGGCCTATTTTTGGCACACGGAGGCAGCCCGTTTTTTGGCCATTTTTCTGCTGGGGGGTTTTGGCACCCCGACCTTCGGGCGCTAATTTTTGGGCGCGGCTGTGCCCGTGGCCTATTTTTGGCACACGGAGGCCGCCCGCAAAGTCTGGGGCCATTCCGAGTCCGGCGGACGAACTTCGCCCACGCCCCCCGCCAAGGCTATAGCCCACCCGTTTTTTGGCCATTTTTCCGCTGGGGGGTTTTGTCACCCCGACCTTCGGGCGCTAATTTTTGGGCGCGGCTGTGCCCGTGGCCTATTTTTGGCACACGGAGGCCGCCCGCAAAGTCTGGGGCCATTCCGAGTCCGGCGGACGAACTTCGCCCACGCCCCCCGCCAAGGCTATAGCCCACCCGTTTTTTGGCCATTTTTCCGCTGGGGGGTTTTGGCACCCCGACCTTCGGGCGCTAATGTTTGGGCGCGGCTGTGCCCGTGGCCTATTTTTGGCACACGGAGGCCGCCCGCAAGGTCTGGGGCCATTCCGAGTCCGGCGGACGAACCTCGCCCACGCCCCCCGCCAAGGCTATAGCCCACCCGTTTTTTGGCCATTTTTCCGCTGGGGGTTTTGGCACCCCGACCTTCGGGCGCTAATTTTTGGGCGCGGCTGTGCCCGTGGCCTAATTTTGGCACACGGAGGCCGCCCGCAAAGTCTCGGGCCATTCCGAGTCCGGCGGACGAACTTCGCCCACGCCCCCCACCAAGGCTATAGCCACCCGTTTTTTGGCCATTTTTCCGCTGGGGGGTTTTGGCACCCCGACTTCGGGCGCTAATTTTTGGGCGCGGCTGTGCCCGTGGCCTAATTTTGGCACACGGAGGCCGCCCGCAAAGTCTCGGGCCATTCCGAGTCCGGCGGACGAACTTCGCCACGCCCCCCACCAAGGCTATAGCCCACCCGTTTTTTGGCCATTTTTCCGCTGGGGGGTTTTGGCACCCCGACCTTCGGGCGCTAATTTTTGGGCGCGGCTGTGCCCGTGGCCAATTTTTGGCACACGGAGGCCGCCCGCAAAGTCTGGGGCCCATTCCGAGTCCGGGGACGGAACTTCGCCCACGCCCAGGCTCGCGCGGGGCATGCAGCAGGCAGTCGCGCGGAAAACTGCAGCGCGGGGTCGCGAGGCAAGCTGCCCGCGATCACGGGGAAGGCAGCGCGCGCTCGCCACCAAGGCAGAAGCCCAAGCCCGCGCGAGGAAATCGGACCAGGCTTGCGCGCGCGCTTGCGAGCAAGCCACGCACGGCACCCTCGCGGGGCACCCAGCACCCGCGCTCACCCAGGCTTGTTCGTGCGCGTCGGCACTTCCCTCGCAGGTGGCGGGCGGGAAGTGGCCATGCCCCTTTCGGCTTTTTGAACCCTTAATTTTACATTATTCCCATGTTTTGACACATTTTTTGTACCACGAACTTTTTAAACCTAATTTTTTATTACCCAAAGATGTTTTAATTTTGATTCGATCACAGAAAACAACAACTTAAATATCCAATTACGATGTGAAATCATTAATTATTTGTTTATTATGAATTTACATTTTACTTTTCCATTTAAATAATATTTGTGCCCATAGTTACAACAATTCATGGTGGCTCAGCGGCTGTGCCCGTGGCCTATTTTTGGCACACGGAGGCAGCCCGTTTTTTGGCCATTTTTCTGCTGGGGGGTTTTGGCACCCCGACCTTCGGGCGCTAATTTTTGGGCGCGGCTGTGCCCGTGGCCTATTTTTGGCACACGGAGGCCGCCCGCAAAGTCTGGGGCCATTCCGAGTCCGGCGGACGAACTTCGCCCACGCCCCCCGCCAAGGCTATAGCCCACCCGTTTTTTGGCCATTTTTCCGCTGGGGGGTTTTGTCACCCCGACCTTCGGGCGCTAATTTTTGGGCGCGGCTGTGCCCGTGGCCTATTTTTGGCACACGGAGGCCGCCCGCAAAGTCTGGGGCCATTCCGAGTCCGGCGGACGAACTTCGCCCACGCCCCCCGCCAAGGCTATAGCCCACCCGTTTTTTGGCCATTTTTCCGCTGGGGGGTTTTGGCACCCCGACCTTCGGGCGCTAATTTTTGGGCGCGGCTGTGCCCGTGGCCTATTTTTGGCACACGGAGGCCGCCCGCAAAGTCTGGGGCCATTCCGAGTCCGGCGGACGAACCTCGCCCACGCCCCCCGCCAAGGCTATAGCCCACCCGTTTTTTGGCCATTTTTCCGCTGGGGGGTTTTGGCACCCCGACCTTCGGGCGCTAATTTTTGGGCGCGGCTGTGCCCGTGGCCTATTTTTGGCACACGGAGGCCGCCCGCAAAGTCTGGGGCCATTCCGAGTCCGGCGGACGAACTTCGCCCACGCCCCCCGCCAAGGCTATAGCCCACCCGTTTTTTGGCCATTTTTCCGCTGGGGGGTTTTGGCACCCCGACCTTCGGGCGCTAATTTTTGGGCGCGGCTGTGCCCGTGGCCTATTTTTGGCACACGGAGGCCGCCCGCAAAGTCTGGGGCCATTCCGAGTCCGGCGGACGAACTTCGCCCACGCCCCCCGCCAAGGCTATAGCCCACCCGTTTTTTGGCCATTTTTCCGCTGGGGGGTTTTGGCACCCCGACCTTCGGGCGCTAATTTTTGGGCGCGGCTGTGCCCGTGGCCTATTTTTGGCACACGGAGGCCGCCCGCAAAGTCTTGGGGGGCATTTTGAACCCTTAATTTTACATTTTTCTCATGTTTTGACACATTTTTCGTACCACTAACTTTTTAAACCTAATATTTTTTACCATAAGACGTTTTAATTTTGATTCGACCACAGAAAACAACAACTTAAATATCCAATTACGATGTGAAATCATTAATTATTTGTTTTATTATTAATTTATATTTTACTTTGCCATTTAAATGATATTTGTGCCCATACTTACTAGAAATCAAATTGGCTCAGCGGTGGGTTTGAAACTTTATTTGTAATTTTGACCTCCAAGTAAAGGGTTCAAGCTGCAGCTAAATCTTCGTATCTTCTTTTCAAATATTAAGGCAACTTCCCGCGCAGGTAGCCACCATTCGCGCGGGAAATGGCAACGGGTAGGGGATGAGCAACCGAGTTGTTTTGGGGTAGATTTTTTGCAGACCTACAGCATGGGCATCCCACGCTCGCGCGCGAGGCTGCCCCCGCTGACGCGGCAGCGTAGAGCACGCTCCTGCACGAGGCTGCCAAGCCCACTCGCGAGCAGGTCAGCGCGCGTGACGAGGGGCTGCCCGCTCGCGCGTGAGGCTGCCCATGCCCGAGCAGGGCATGCTTCACCCACTCGCGAGGAACAGGCCAGCTTGCCCGCGCGCGGCAGGCTGCGAGCAGCGCACGCTCGCGGGCAAGGGTGCAGCCCAGGCTCGCGCGGGGCAATGCAGCAGGCAGTCGCGCGGAAAACTGCAGCGCGGGGTCGCGAGGCAAGCTGCCCGCGATCACGGGGAAGGCAGCGCGCGCTCGCCACCAAGGCAAGAAGCCAAGCCCGCGCGAGGAAATCGGACCAGGCTTGCGCGCGCGCTTGCGAGCAAGCCACGCACGCACCCTCGCGGGGCACGCCCAGCACCCGCGCTCACCCAGGCTTGTTCGTGCGCGTCGGCACTTCCCTCGCAGGTGGCGGGCGGGAAGTGGCCATGCCCCTTTCGGCTTTTTGAACCCTTAATTTTACATTATTCCCATGTTTTGACACATTTTTTGTACCACGAACTTTTTAAACCTAATTTTTTATTACCCAAAGATGTTTTAATTTTGATTCGATCACAGAAAACAACAACTTAAATATCCAATTACGATGTGAAATCATTAATTATTTGTTTTATTATGAATTTACATTTTACTTTTCCATTTAAATAATATTTGTGCCCATAGTTACAACAATTCATGGTGGCTCAGCGGCTGTGCCCGTGGCCTATTTTTGGCACACGGAGGCAGCCCGTTTTTTGGCCATTTTTCCGCTGGGGGGTTTTGGCACCCCGACCTTCGGGCGCTAATTTTTGGGCGCGGCTGTGCCCGTGGCCTATTTTTGGCACACGGAGGCCGCCCGCAAAGTCTGGGGCCATTCCGAGTCCGGCGGACGAACTTCGCCCACGCCCCCCGCCAAGGCTATAGCCCACCCGTTTTTTGGCCATTTTTCCGCTGGGGGGTTTTGGCACCCCGACCTTCGGGCGCTAATTTTTGGGCGCGGCTGTGCCCGTGGCCTATTTTTGGCACACGGAGGCCGCCCGCAAAGTCTGGGGCCATTCCGAGTCCGGCGGACGAACTTCGCCCACGCCCCCCGCCAAGGCTATAGCCCACCCGTTTTTTGGCCATTTTTCCGCTGGGGGGTTTTGGCACCCCGACCTTCGGGCGCTAATTTTTGGGCGCGGCTGTGCCCGTGGCCTATTTTTGGCACACGGAGGCCGCCCGCAAAGTCTGGGGCCATTCCGAGTCCGGCGGACGAACTTCGCCCACGCCCCCCGCCAAGGCTATAGCCCACCCGTTTTTTGGCCATTTTTCCGCTGGGGGGTTTTGGCACCCCGACCTTCGGGCGCTAATTTTTGGGCGCGGCTGTGCCCGTGGCCTATTTTTGGCACACGGAGGCCGCCCGCAAAGTCTGGGGCCATTCCGAGTCCGGCGGACGAACTTCGCCCACGCCCCCCGCCAAGGCTATAGCCCACCCGTTTTTTGGCCATTTTTCCGCTGGGGGGTTTTGGCACCCCGACCTTCGGGCGCTAATTTTTGGGCGCGGCTGTGCCCGTGGCCTATTTTTGGCACACGGAGGCCGCCCGCAAAGTCTGGGGCCATTCCGAGTCCGGCGGACGAACTTCGCCCACGCCCCCCGCCAAGGCTATAGCCCACCCGTTTTTTTGGCCATTTTTCCGCTGGGGGGTTTTGGCACCCCGACCTTCGGGCGCTAATTTTTGGGCGCGGCTGTGCCCGTGGCCTATTTTTGGCACACGGAGGCCGCCCGCAAAGTCAACAACAACTTAAATATCCAATTACGATGTGAAATCATTAATTATTTGTTTTATTATTAATTTATATTTTACTTTGCCATTTAAATGATATTTGTGCCCATACTTACTAGAAATCAAATTGGCTCAGCGGTGGGTTTGAAACTTTATTTGTAATTTTGACCTCCAAGTAAAGGGTTCAAGCTGCAGCTAAATCTTCGTATCTTCTTTTCAAATATTAAGGCAACTTCCCGCGCAGGTAGCCACCATTCGCGCGGGAAATGGCAACGGGTAGGGGATGAGCAACCGAGTTGTTTTGGGGTAGATTTTTTGCAGACCTACAGCATGGGCATCCCACGCTCGCGCGCGAGGCTGCCCCCGCTGACGCGGCAGCGTAGAGCACGCTCCTGCACGAGGCTGCCCAAGCCCACTCGCGAGCAGGTCAGCGCGCGTGACGAGGGGCTGCCCGCTCGCGCGTGAGGCTGCCCATGCCCGAGCAGGGCATGCTTCACCCACTCGCGAGGAACAGGCACAGCTTGCCCGCGCGCGGCAGGCTGCGAGCAGCGCACGCTCGCGGGCAAGGGTGCAGCCCAGGCTCGCGCGGGGCATGCAGCAGGCAGTCGCGCGGAAAACTGCAGCGCGGGGTCGCGAGGCAAGCTGCCCGCGATCACGGGGAAGGCAGCGCGCGCTCGCCACCAAGGCAAGAAGCCCAAGCCCGCGCGAGGAAATCGGACCAGGCTTGCGCGCGCGCTTGCGAGCAAGCCACGCACGGCACCCTCGCGGGGCACGCCCAGCACCCGCGCTCACCCAGGCTTGTTCGTGCGCGTCGGCACTTCCCTCGCAGGTGGCGGGCGGGAAGTGGCCATGCCCCTTTCGGCTTTTTGAACCCTTAATTTTACATTATTCCCATGTTTTGACACATTTTTTGTACCACGAACTTTTTAAACCTAATTTTTTATTACCCAAAGATGTTTTAATTTTGATTCGATCACAGAAAACAACAACTTAAATATCCAATTACGATGTGAAATCATTAATTATTTGTTTTATTATGAATTTACATTTTACTTTTCCATTTAAATAATATTGTGCCCATAGTTACAACAATTCATGGTGGCTCAGCGGCTGTGCCCGTGGCCTATTTTTGGCACACGGAGGCAGCCCGTTTTTTGGCCATTTTTCTGCTGGGGGGTTTTGGCACCCCGACCTTCGGGCGCTAATTTTTGGGCGCGGCTGTGCCCGTGGCCTATTTTTGGCACACGGAGGCCGCCCGCAAAGTCTGGGGCCATTCCGAGTCCGGCGGACGAACTTCGCCCACGCCCCCCGCCAAGGCTATAGCCCACCCGTTTTTTGGCCATTTTTCCGCTGGGGGGTTTTGTCACCCCGACCTTCGGGCGCTAATTTTTGGGCGCGGCTGTGCCCGTGGCCTATTTTTGGCACACGGAGGCCGCCCGCAAAGTCTGGGGCCATTCCGAGTCCGGCGGACGAACTTCGCCCACGCCCCCCGCCAAGGCTATAGCCCACCCGTTTTTTGGCCATTTTTCCGCTGGGGGGTTTTGGCACCCCGACCTTCGGGCGCTAATTTTTGGGCGCGGCTGTGCCCGTGGCCTATTTTTGGCACACGGAGGCCGCCCGCAAAGTCTGGGGCCATTCCGAGTCCGGCGGACGAACTTCGCCCACGCCCCCCGCCAAGGCTATAGCCCACCCGTTTTTTGGCCATTTTTCCGCTGGGGGGTTTTGGCACCCCGGACCTTCGGGCGCTAATTTTTGGGCGCGGCTGTGCCCGTGGCCTATTTTTGGCACACGGAGGCCGCCCGCAAAGTCTGGGGCCATTCCGAGTCCGGCGGACGAACTTCGCCCACGCCCCCCGCCAAGGCTATAGCCCACCCGTTTTTTGGCCATTTTTCCGCTGGGGGGTTTTGGCACCCCGGCCTTCGGGCGCTAATTTTTGGGCGCGGCTGTGCCCGTGGCCTATTTTTGGCACACGGAGGCCGCCCGCAAAGTCTGGGGCCATTCCGAGTCCGGCGGACGAACTTCGCCCACGCCCCCCGCCAAGGCTATAGCCCACCCGTTTTTTGGCCATTTTTCCGCTGGGGGGTTTTGGCACCCCGGCCTTCGGGCGCTAATTTTTGGGCGCGGCTGTGCCCGTGGCCTATTTTTGGCACACGGAGGCCGCCCGCAAAGTCTGGGGCCATTCCGAGTCCGGCGGACGAACTTCGCCCACGCCCCCCGCCAAGGCTATAGCCCACCCGTTTTTTGGCCATTTTTCCGCTGGGGGGTTTTGGCACCCCGGCCTTCGGGCGCTAATTTTTGGGCGCGGCTGTGCCCGTGGCCTATTTTTGGCACACGGAGGCCGCCCGCAAAGTCTGGGGCCATTCCGAGTCCGGCGGACGAACTTCGCCCACGCCCCCCGCCAAGGCTATAGCCCACCCGTTTTTTGGCCATTTTTCCGCTGGGGGGTTTTGGCACCCCGGCCTTCGGGCGCTAATTTTTGGGCGCGGCTGTGCCCGTGGCCTATTTTTGGCACACGGAGGCCGCCCGCAAAGTCTGGGGCCATTCCGAGTCCGGCGGACGAACTTCGCCCACGCCCCCCGCCAAGGCTATAGCCCACCCGTTTTTTGGCCATTTTTCCGCTGGGGGGTTTTGGCACCCCGGCCTTCGGGCGCTAATTTTTGGGCGCGGCTGTGCCCGTGGCCTATTTTTGGCACACGGAGGCCGCCCGCAAAGTCTGGGGCCATTCCGAGTCCGGCGGACGAACTTCGCCCACGCCCCCCGCCAAGGCTATAGCCCACCCGTTTTTTGGCCATTTTTCCGCTGGGGGGTTTTGGCACCCCGGCCTTCGGGCGCTAATTTTTGGGCGCGGCTGTGCCCGTGGCCTATTTTTGGCACACGGAGGCCGCCCGCAAAGTCTGGGGCCATTCCGAGTCCGGCGGACGAACTTCGCCCACGCCCCCCGCCAAGGCTATAGCCCACCCGTTTTTTGGCCATTTTTCCGCTGGGGGGTTTTGGCACCCCGGCCTTCGGGCGCTAATTTTTGGGCGCGGCTGTGCCCGTGGCCTATTTTTGGCACACGGAGGCCGCCCGCAAAGTCTGGGGCCATTCCGAGTCCGGCGGACGAACTTCGCCCACGCCCCCCGCCAAGGCTATAGCCCACCCGTTTTTTGGCCATTTTTCCGCTGGGGGGTTTTGGCACCCCGGCCTTCGGGCGCTAATTTTTGGGCGCGGCTGTGCCCGTGGCCTATTTTTGGCACACGGAGGCCGCCCGCAAAGTCTGGGGCCATTCCGAGTCCGGCGGACGAACTTCGCCCACGCCCCCCGCCAAGGCTATAGCCCACCCGTTTTTTGGCCATTTTTCCGCTGGGGGGTTTTGGCACCCCGGCCTTCGGGCGCTAATTTTTGGGCGCGGCTGTGCCCGTGGCCTATTTTTGGCACACGGAGGCCGCCCGCAAAGTCTGGGGCCATTCCGAGTCCGGCGGACGAACTTCGCCCACGCCCCCCGCCAAGGCTATAGCCCACCCGTTTTTTGGCCATTTTTCCGCTGGGGGTTTTGGCACCCCGGCCTTCGGGCGCTAATTTTTGGGCGCGGCTGTGCCCGTGGCCTATTTTTGGCACACGGAGGCCGCCCGCAAAGTCTGGGGCCATTCCGAGTCCGGCGGACGAACTTCGCCCACGCCCCCCGCCAAGGCTATAGCCCACCCGTTTTTTGGCCATTTTTCCGCTGGGGGTTTTGGCACCCCGGACCTTCGGGCGCTAATTTTTGGGCGCGGCTGTGCCCGTGGCCTATTTTGGCACACGGAGGCCGCCCGCAAAGTCTGGGGCCATTCCGAGTCCGGCGGACGAACTTCGCCCACGCCCCCGCCAAGGCTATAGCCCACCCGTTTTTTGGCCATTTTTCCGCTGGGGGGTTTTGGCACCCCGGCCTTCGGGCGCTAATTTTTGGGCGCGGCTGTGCCCGTGGCCTATTTTGGCACACGGAGGCCGCCCGCAAAGTCTGGGGCCATTCCGAGTCCGGCGGACGAACTTCGCCCACGCCCCCCGCCAAGGCTATAGCCCACCCGTTTTTTGGCCATTTTTCCGCTGGGGGGTTTTGGCACCCCGGCCTTCGGGCGCTAATTTTTGGGCGCGGCTGTGCCCGTGGCCTATTTTTGGCACACGGAGGCCGCCCGCAAAGTCTGGGGCCATTCCGAGTCCGGCGGACGAACTTCGCCCACGCCCCCCGCCAAGGCTATAGCCCACCCGTTTTTTGGCCATTTTTCCGCTGGGGGGTTTTGGCACCCCGGCCTTCGGGCGCTAATTTTTGGGCGCGGCTGTGCCCGTGGCCTATTTTTGGCACACGGAGGCCGCCCGCAAAGTCTGGGGCCATTCCGAGTCCGGCGGACGAACTTCGCCCACGCCCCCCGCCAAGGCTATAGCCCACCCGTTTTTTGGCCATTTTTCCGCTGGGGGGTTTTGGCACCCCGGCCTTCGGGCGCTAATTTTTGGGCGCGGCTGTGCCCGTGGCCTATTTTTGGCACACGGAGGCCGCCCGCAAAGTCTGGGGCCATTCCGAGTCCGGCGGACGAACTTCGCCCACGCCCCCCGCCAAGGCTATAGCCCACCCGTTTTTTGGCCATTTTTCCGCTGGGGGGTTTTGGCACCCCGGCCTTCGGGCGCTAATTTTTGGGCGCGGCTGTGCCCGTGGCCTATTTTTGGCACACGGAGGCCGCCCGCAAAGTCTGGGGCCATTCCGAGTCCGGCGGACGAACTTCGCCCACGCCCCCCGCCAAGGCTATAGCCCACCCGTTTTTTGGCCATTTTTCCGCTGGGGGGTTTTGGCACCCCGACCTTCGGGCGCTAATTTTTGGGCGCGGCTGTGCCCGTGGCCTATTTTTGGCACACGGAGGCCGCCCGCAAAGTCTGGGGCCATTCCGAGTCCGGCGGACGAACTTCGCCCACGCCCCCCGCCAAGGCTATAGCCCACCCGTTTTTTGGCCATTTTTCCGCTGGGGGGTTTTGGCACCCCGACCTTCGGGCGCTAATTTTTGGGCGCGGCTGTGCCCGTGGCCTATTTTTGGCA